>CM033642.1:227641059-227839182 GCA_019512145.1 Engystomops pustulosus | reverse complement strand
GGGGGTCTCAGCACTCAGACCCCCACTCCTCAGCAAGTTAGGCCCTATCCCATGGATAGGGCCTAACTTTAGTTTGTGGGAAAACCCCTTTAAGCCTGCTGTATTATTCTTTTTAGCTGCTGTTAATGAACTACCTGAAACAGAATACTTTTTTATTGCTCAAGCAATCACTGCACAACTTTCATTTCAAGGGGAGAGTAGAAACTGAAAGTCGGTTGTGATGAGCAACAAAGGCCTATTTTTTAATTTCCCTTAATTGTTTGTGTCATTTGCAACACCCCCCACCGGCGCCTAGCCTTTTCTTGGGTCCTGGAGGCAGCTGGGGCCCAGAATACTGGACTGGCTGGCGATTGCGGCCTAGAGACGTTGATGCCATGGTGCTTGGTATGGGGATCGGAGGGCTGACCTACAGCCTGGCAGGTCTCCAGCAGGTGGTGTGTGCAAGAAATATGGAGGGAGAGGCTGATGTACTGGTTCTCCCTGGGGAAACCCCTAAGTGTCTGTAACATATGTCCCTGGGTAATGGATGGGGAGCCCTTGGTGGTGACAGCCATATGCAGGGATCAGACGGGGGCAAACGTTGTGCAAAATAACTCACGGTTCTTTATTGAAAAACAGCAGGCAATGGGTCTAAACAGTCTCACAGCAGATTCGGATTACTGGAGTGGTCATGGAGAGTGGTACTCAGGAATAGTGCACCAGCCTGGTAGTAGATGCAGGCTGGGATGGAGCTGTGTCTAAACTGTGGAAGCTGCAGCTCTGAGTCTCCTGACTCTGGTGCTGGGATTAGGATAAGTGTCAGCACTGATGGTGGACTGACACTGTCTCTCTCTTCAGTCTGTATGCTGATATTCTAAGAGGATGTGCTCTCTAGAGAGAGCTGGGTTCCAAGAGACTAAGTTCCTCTCTGCCCAGGGGTTTTATTCTCCTGGTCAGGTGGTGGGTACCTCTCCAATCACACTCCAGTGCACATTGTAGAAACACAATTGGCCGATAACTCACATCCAATTAACCATTGCCTGTTCGGGCAGGATCTACAGCTGCTGATTACCTTGGACTTCCCTGTATTATCCCTTGATGAGTTGATCAGACTCATTATATGGATCCTAACAGGTTAAGGGCCTTTTTCGCAAAAACTCCCTTACCTTTACGTTGTCAGGGGTATTGCACATTTGTTTTAGTTGTGCAACTTTCATGGCCCTTTAACGCTGCCAATAAATCAAGCAGAATATTCTGAGTGCAAATTTGTTTAAATCGTTATTCCCATCTTCTGTATTTGTGATATATCCACAGGATATGCTATAAATACATGATAGGTGTGGGTTCCACCTCTGGGTTGCAGTCCTATTTTGAGGATGAGTTTCCGATGACCCCCTTCCACCTGACCAGCTGGTTGGAGACTTTGCAGTGAGTGTGTGACCACACTCCATTCATGTTTATGGGAGTCTATATGCTTGGCTTTTATTTGGCTACCTGTCTATACCTGAGAGTTTCAGAGATCTGGATGAGTGAGAAAGTTATGAAAATACTGAAATGGCTATTTATTGATATGTTTTTTTTTTATCAATAAATGTTTTTTTAATTTCTCTTGTTGTCATCTAGTCTCATTTTCCTCATCACAGCCATAGTTGACAAAATTCATATCCACAACAATTAACTGATATTTTCTTGGATAGCTGAACAACCTGAACCTACTACTGTGCATAAGGCTAGACCTCCACTTTTTGGACAGAATTAACCGATTCAGCAATGTGTGTACAACTCTGAGGAGATAGCACTCTGGCACCATCTATTGGCCATGAAGAACCTTAGCTGACTGGACTTGAAATTACTTCAGGCTCTTGCAAAATAAAGAACATTGAGGGAAATTCATTATTCAATTTTTTATCAGCCGTGTTTGTGATATGTGCGCCAAATGTATGATGTATGTATGACACCTTTTTTTTTGTTGTTGCTCAATTTGGGCACAGTTCTTCAATCCTGACACTTTCCCTGCAATTCTTTGGTGCACAGTTAGACCAACAAAAAGTACCTTATATACTCGAGTATAAGCCTAGTTTTTCAGCACAAAAAATGTGCTGAAAAACCCAAACTCTGCTTATACTCGAGTCAAAAAAATAAATAAATCAAAACTCGCCTTTCTGGCGGCACCCATAGATCTTCTGTGCGATCCATCCGGTATTGTTGTGCTGAACGACGGGGAAGGGGGGGCTATATACACTGGGGCAGGGGCTGGCAGGCTATATACACTGGGGCAGGGGCTGGCAAGCTATATACACTGGGGCAGGGGCTGGCTGGCTACATACTGGAGAGGCTGTGACCAATGCATTTCCCACCCTCGGCTTATACTCGAGTCAATAGGTTTTCCCAGTTTTTTGTGGTAAAATTAGGGGCCTCGGCTTGTACTCAGGTTGGCTTATACTCGAGTATATACGGTAAGTTTACCAACTTATAAATCCTTCATTTGTTCATCTTACAGCGCATTATGAATACATGAAGGCAGTGCCCCCATTATTGTATTGCTTGATTTTGGACCTCTTCTATTGACACACCGTTGACCGTGACTGAATGAGGTGCACTTGGATCCTAAATATTCTCTGTGCTCAAAGTTAACTTTTTAGTCACCAATATAGGGCAACTAAGTTCTGAGGTCATACCCTGTCATATTACTGCTGATTGTTTCCCCTGTGAGATCACTGGGGGTGCTGATTATAATTATAAAATTATGATAATTATGCACTGCTCCAGAGAATGATGTAATAACTGTGTTGTCCCTGACAGGCAGAAGTAATCAATCACTGCACCACTATTCAGGAAGCTCTGTGTAATGTGTTTATGTAGGTAGCCTGCATGTAACCCAGCTTTCCCAAGGTCCTGAATCCCACTCGGACCAGGGATTAAACAAGATATGTTTTTGGATCAGTGTAACCACAGCATTCTGGAGGTATGTTTGGTTCACAATGCACTAAATCAAAGATGTAGATGTAGATGTACTTTAACAAATCCCCCATCCACAAAATGCTCTGTCAGAAAATAGTGATACAGAGAATTTTTTGTTTGTCCAGTTTATCAATTTGGGTGCAGGGTCTGTGTTTTTTAGCGCACAAATCATGCTATATTTTACACTAGAATGTTAGATTGTGGCACAAGGGGTTAATGAATTGGCGCACAAACTAAAAAGTTTAGAACTGTATCCACATTTATGATGGTGAAATGGAACATCATATGCCAGCTTTTTGCAGCTCTGAGTGTATGCCAAAAAATACACCAAAAACAGTGTCGGGAAACTAGATAGATGCGCAGGAAAAGTGGCGGATTCCCATGTGGCGCAAAAATTGTGCGCCCCCAAAAAAAAGAAATTGTGAGTTTCCGAAAAGCACCAATATTGCAATGCCAACTCTTCATTAATAAGCCTCAACAGGAACAGCAAGGGAAGAAAAAAATAAAAAAAACTAGTTTTCTGTCAAAAGTCAATTATGAATGCCCCCTTTGAGTTCTTTTTAAGGTATTAAAACATAGCAAAGTTCTATAAATTTGGTATATTGATGATCATAGTGACCAAAAAATAATAGGACTGTGTCATATGGCTGGCACAGTGAAAGCTGTAAAAACAAAATACGCAAGAAAATGTCGCAGTTGCAGATATTTCTTAAAATTGTGTATACTGTGCCTATCCCGTCTACCTGGGTGAATACACTGAGGTGTACAAAAAAGACCCTGAAAATTTTACCAGAGGTTATAAATACCAAATACATCTCGTAGTTTCAAAGTTGTTACCTTAGGCGCAGAGATGTGTATTTGGAGCAGACAGACTAACACTTGCCATTCAGGCTTTGTTTAGGACACAATCATCAATGTACCTCTTGTCCTTCAACTTTGACACCTTATGTATTGCCAATATGAAGGCAGTAGCACATACAGCTCTTCAGTACTGTGAACTTTTATGGCAGTCTGAATGAGACACTATATACATATCACACCTTGTACGCCTGTAGGGTCTCACATCCTGGTTGACTCATGGCATGGCCGGGCTGATACATGGAGATCTCTTATTCCCTCTCTGATGGAAAAACATAATTCATGTAAAATACTGTGATTTATCTAAAGTCTTATAGTGATGTAGAGTTTTTCACATATTGATAAGGTTAAATGAACACATATATGTTAAATATTATTGTGCAAGTTGCGACACGTTATTGTCAGTGTCATATTGTAGTATGGCAGTATATGATAGGATCATACAGACAACCTAGGATTAAAGTACCCTAGAGAGTCTGAAAAATAGTAAAAAAAAAAAAGTTTAAAAAAAAAAATTAATAAAAAAACCCTAAAAACTCAAATCACCCCCCTTTCCCTAGAATTTTATAAAAAGTGATCAAAAGGTCATACAGTCCTAAAAATGGTAACATTGTAATCGTCATCAAAAGCCGCAAAAAAAAGACACCTCCCAAAGCTCCGTACACCAGTATAAAAAAAGTTATTAGCGCCAGAAGACGGCAAAATCCCCCCCAAAATTTTTTGTACAGGAGGTTTTAATTTTTGTAAATGTATGAAAACATTTTAAAACCTATACAAATTTGGTATCCCCGTAATTATACCGCCCCAAAGAATACAGTAGACATGTCATTTGGGGCGTACAGTAAAATCCGTAAAATCCAAGCCCACAAGAATATGGCACAAATGTGTTTCAGTGCATTTGGATTTTTTTTCCCGCTTCCCAGTACATGGCATGGAATATTAAATACCACCATTTTGAAGTGTAATTTGTTACGCAGAAAATAAGCCATAAGGCAGCTCTGTACATGGAAAAAAAAAGTTATAGATTTTTGAAGGTGGGGAGTGAAAAATGAAAACGCAAAAACGAAAAAGGGCTGCTGCGTTAAGGGGTTAAAGGGGTTTTCCCATGTAACAACAAACATGGACGGTGCTCTGCAGTCTCCACCAGCTCCATAGAGATGAATGGGACAGTCCAACCATGCACGGCCAGCTGCTATCGTCTTCTTGTGGAACGGATAGGGCCTAAATTGTTTTGTGGGAAAACCCTACACAGTATTAAAAGTGTAGGACAAAATGTAACCAAGACATAATTATGTCGCACGTAAATAACAAATACATGTGCAGGCACCAAAGACGCTTTTTTATATGCAAATGCGGATAAATACCTGGTGCAGACACAATCATATATCTGGACCATCGACCATTTTTTAAAATTCTGTTTTCTGATATACACTAGTATCAGGGCCGGCTCCAGGTTTTAGTGGGCCCCTGGGCGACTGACACCCCCTCCCCTTGCGGAATACACTGACCCCCCCTCCCCCTGCGGACACACTGACCCCCCCCATTCCGCCTGCGGAAGACACTGACCCAAAGAATAAAGTAGACATGTCATTTGGGGCATACAGTGAAATCCATTAAATCCAAGCTTACAAGAATACGGCACAAATGCGTTTTTTTAACAATTTCAGGCACACGTGATCTGATGACGTCACCATGTGCGCCGGCTTCAGAGGCGTCCCATACCATGCGGAGTGCCGCTTCGTGTGAACCCGGACAGGTGAGTTTTGGATTCTGCTTCTATGCTGGGCTCCTGACGACCACAGCATAGAAGCAGAAAAGTAATCAATCCTGATGGTGATCATTTGTACCAGTGTCTTATAGCGGTACACTGGTACAATTGATCCGGGGCCCCAACACTTGCCCGGGTTGGCACCAGGCCTGACTAGTATACATAGTGATATACACTAGTATTCTTTATTTTATTTACTGCATAGAATGACACAGCCGACTGCAGTTTCTTACAAGGATGTTCAGTAAAAATATATACTGTATTAATGTATTAATGTTGGACACAAGTACTGTTTTGTGGTGTACGCCTCTCAAATTGAAAACTAGCATCAGTCAACATTTAAGTAGAATTAAAAATGGTGTATGTGGAGCATCTGGGGCAGCTAAAACACTTTATTGAAAGACATAAAGTCGTACATGCTGCCTTTTCGGGTAAGAACATGCCAAACCTCTGAATACTGAGGAGCTGCCTCATCAAGGCGACGGGCCGTTTCGTGCGTACAAACATGCTTTCCTCTATCCTCCTCCTGTCCCCCAGCCTCCTCCTCCTGTACTCCATCCTTTTCCTGCCCTCTATCCTCCTCCTGTCCCCCAGCCTCCTCCTATCCTCCAGCCCCCCTGTCCTCTACCCTCCTCCTGTCCCCCAGCCTCCTCCTGTCCTCCAGCGTCCCTGTCCTCTACCCCCTCTTGTCCCCCACCCTCCTCCTGTCCTCCAGCAGCCACCTGTCCTCTACCCCCATCCAGAAGTACCCTGTCCTCCTCTTCTTGTGGCCTCCTGTCCCCTGGTATTAAAAAAACTGTTACTTACCTTACCGCAGTCACTCTCTCTTCACCTGGGCTCCGGCTGACTCGTGGAGGGGGCGGGGCCAGCTGGGGACAGAGCTACTTCCTCACATGACTCGTGCATCTCGTGCATCATCACAACATGTGAGGAGGTAGCGACAAACTGGGGGAGGCGGAGGGAACCCGGGACATTCTCCCAGCCGCCCATGATGGCAGGGCAGAGCCAAAATAACGGGACTGTCCCGCCAAATCTGGAACTGTTGGGAGGTATGCTGTCTGACCTGTATATGCTTATAATGTAAATATGAATAAAGCTTGAAGATTTTAATAAGTCTTGATTCTGCCACTGTACTCTGACTAATTTATGATTTTAGTGAGCATCAACAAATCATTTCTGGTGTAAAATATCATAACGCTGGCTAATAGCCCATCTTTTACCCATCCTTGCAGTGTTTTTTTTTTAAAGTGGTAATGGTAGCTGTTTCAACCCATGGTTTATGCCTTTTTTCCCCCAGATTCTGTAAATTGTTTAAGATTTTTTGTGCCAAAAATCTGTCAACCCAAGAAAAGCTGTAAAAGAGTAGTTACATTTATACAGCTCTTTAGGCTGTGGTCAAAATTGTCCTCAGCACTGTGTTTTATAATGTAACACTACTGCATGGGTGGCGGGACTCACCACATGGCATATGCATTTTCAGTGAATCGCATTCGATTGATAACCAGCTTCTGGTGTCTTGCATTTAAACAATGGTTACAGATGGCATGCGTTTCCCTGGAAACACATATGCAATTGGGCAGAGGCCCACCCCCTGTGCTGTAGCTTTATGTTCCGAACATGACTCTAGACCACAGTCTTAGAGAATTGTTCTAACTTTTTTATATTTTTCTATTTGGACATATGAGTTTTTAAATTCGGTGGGATAAATTGTACTTCGAGCAGTGAAATTTACTAAAAAAATGCAGTTGTGCCATTTTCTTAGGGGGTTTGTTTTTACACATTTCATTTTGCAGTCAATTTAACTTTATCCTTTAGCAGGGCCGGCGCCAGCACCGGGGGCTGTTCATAAGGAATCCATGGGAGTGAGGGGGGCTGTATTTAATGAATACATAGGGGATGAGGGGGGCTTGATATAAAATAACCATTAGGGGGCTATTTGGTATGATAAACTATGGGATATTTTAGGGAACAGGAGACTGTTTCACTTTTGGAATTTTAATGCCGCCATGGGAGTTTGCTGCAAAGGGGCCACAGCAATTTGCCATCATGCTTGCATAGTTTTGTCCACCACCGCAGCATGGCCAGAAGATGCTGTACTTAATGAGGTCTAAGCCTCAGGATGTAATCGCAGTGGCAGCGGGGGCAAGCCTTTATTATACGCTGGCGCACGGAGCGCCAGTATATGATAAATCTCCCACTTTCTTCATATGGTATAATTAAATCATAAACCATCTTTGGAAGCAAACCTTTAACTTTATGACTTTAAATTGCAAATTCCACATATAACTGGGTGATTATTCTTTTCATACAATATATTGCTAGGAGAAAATCTTATCCTCTTGATTTCTTCTCCTTGGAAGATTTGTTGCATCCCAGCCAGTATTCTGCAATGGATCTTGGGTAGCGAGGAGAGACACGGTCCACGCGCTTTGTCTGGAGGTTTACACGGTAATATTTATCTGATGGATTAGAAATAATCAGATATTTGTGACGTTAGATGACATTATTAATAATTATCACATAATTGAAAAGCAATAAGCGTGAGTGATGCAAAAATGATTAGCTCCAAATGACCCAGTTGTCAAGCTGTATGGGAACTATATGCAGAACCCAAAACAATAAGTGTAGCTCATGCAAATCTTGCAGATCAGCAAATAACTGTTTTTAAGCAATGTTCATATCCCACACCTCACATTCCATGTATATAAGCACATAGCCCAAAAATTTGTCAGAGTATTTCAGTTTACCAACTTCAACCATAAAAACAGGCATAAAACACAGAGGGGCACATTTACTTACCTGGTCTCTGCGGGATCCCCGAGGAGCGTTGTCCGCCGGAATGCACATCTGCCGCGATTCATGAAGATCCTCTGCCCGATTTCCTGCATCTGTTTCTTCCCCGCTCAGGTCTGCCGGAGTTCACCATCTTCCTCCCGTTGCATGTAAGTGCTTGGCTTACGACACAAATTGATTTGTTAAATCCCGCGCTTAGTCCGAGTCCGTAGGAACGTGCGATGGCCAGCCCCCCGATTTGTGTCGCATGAAAACCAGCGCGATTGCGACACAAAAAGATTGCGTGCGACGCAATCCGCGTCGCGATCCCCGAAGACGTCGAAAACCCGACGGAAATGCAGCCGCGGGACCTTAGTAAATAAGCCCCAGAATGTTTTACATGTATAAAAATATAAATATATTTCAATAATTTCCATGCCTGTCAATGTAAACCACTAATGTATCTGTATCAGGAAATATTTTTCCTCTATTCCAAGTACAACACAATCTCAGGTAGCAATGAATTGACTTCACTCCCAGATTCAGGGACCATTGTGATGAAGGCGGCCACTAGCTTTCCTTATAAATAGGGGAAGACATTTCTGCCACCTGCGACTGTGCTCTGCATTACAGCTTACAGGACAAGCTCTGGGACGTGTATGACCATTCTACAGTGGTTGAATAGGTCCTCACATAAGTTTACAAACTAGAAATGAAGAAACATACAATGAGGGGGATGTATCAGAAGTGTCTGATTGCTCATGACAACCAACCAGAGCTCAGCTTTCATTTTCCCACAGCAGTTCAAAAAATGAAACCTGAGATTTGATTGGTTGCCATGAGCTACCACAACATTTTTTCTCTCAGACACTTCTAATAAATGTCCTCCATAGTTTTATACTTGCAAACTACAGGATGGGAACCTGTCGGGTAGTTTGGGATTATTAAAGCATGACTTTATACAGCTTCAGTTTAGGCTCCAAAAGATATTTTGCTTGCCCTTAGAGAAATCTGGGTGGATAGGTGATATGTGTCCATATGACACTTCTGGCCCATGCAACACTTTTGGCTCCATGTTTTGGCAAGAAATTATACCTCCCCCTACTGCGCAGCTGACCAATATCCTGAGTATGCGCAGTGAAGAAAGGTTGCTGTCCTTAGCTATATGCATGTTCCAGAGTCCATATGTGGACCGATAGCAGTGGAACCATCTTTACGCACTATTTTCTCTTAGTTGCAGGAGCACCTAAGGGTAAACCAAATATGTTTGAGACCCTAAACCCCATCTGTATAAAGGCATGTTGATGGTTTAGTGGCCCTAAACTTCCTGACAAGTGGGTCAGTTAATTACTGTCTCGTTTAACTTTACACCTTCAATTTGCAATCTTGACAGAAAAAGCGCAAAAGTTTTAGAAAAATTCTTTAGCTCACAATGGGGGTCATTTACTTACCTGGTTCTGTCGCGATCCAGCCGCGCGTTCTCCGACGAGGATTCAGGTCTTCCCGCGATTCACTAAGGTCGTGTGCCCGATTTCCACCAGGTGTCACTGCTGCGCTGAGGTCTGCCGGAGTTCACCAACCTATTCCTGGTGCATGTGAGTGATTGATTTTGCAACACAATTCATTTTTTAAATTCCGCAGTTTTTCCGAATCCGTCAAGTTTCCCAACGGCCACGCCCCCCGATTTCTGTCGAATGAAAGCCGGCGCGATTGCGCTGAAATCACGGAAAAAGTCAGGAAACCCGACGAAAGTGCGGCCCCGGAGCCCTTAGTAGATGAGCCCCAGTGTTTCAAATTAGGACACAACCTATTTATACAAAGGTATGACAATTTTACTGCTTAACTACACCACTTTTTTAGACAAGTAAGTCTAAAAGTGTCTTAAAATGCTTTAAAATGTGGTGGAAATCTTATTGGACAGAAATCTTGGCCTTAATTAAGCCTAATTAAGCTAATAAAACTAAAGTCCTGGAATAATACACACCATTTTTAAAGAAGTAAACGCTTTGTACTGGCTGACATTTTGATGGCCTTTCAGGAGGAACCCAATCAGGATCACTCTCTTCATCATAATCATAAGTGCTGAAAAGGTCATCCAGCGTGAATGTATCCAGCCAGCTTAGTCTTCTCTTGTTGCTTTTTCTTCGGTTGGTCTTTCGCCTCCTGCTACGACGTGAAGGAGACCTTTTCCTTGCGGGAACATACAATCTGCTTGGCAGCACAGCGTTAATATTACTTGGAACTCCTTTCCAGTCTCTGCTTATATAGCGACCAACACTGTTATCTGGAATTAAAATATGTAATTCAAAATTAATAATACCATATACAACAATTGAATATAATAAAAACAATTCTAAAATATATTCGGATACAAATTGTAAAATTAGCAGTACATCATATGCAAATCAATTAACTAATGTTAGCTGAAGTTTGTATTATAAAAAAAAAAAAATCGGAGTTAGCCTGTTCCATTTAAATTCAATTAAGAATTACCAAAGGCAGTATATGGTAGGATCGATCAGACAACTTAGGGTTAAAGTACCCTAGGGGGGTCTGAAAAATAGTAAAAATAAATTAAAAACAAATTATAATAAAAAAAACATAAAAATTCTAATCACCCCACTTTCTGTAGAAGTCATATAAATATAAATAAACAGTAAAAATCATAAACACATTATCATAACCGTGTCTGAAAATTGTCGATCTATCAAAATATAATAATAGTTTTTCACTGTGTTTAACTCTGTCAAGGAAAATAGCACCCAAAAGTAAAAAATGGCACTTTTTTACCCTTTTGAAAATATTAACAATTCAATAAAAAGTGATGAAAAGGTTGCACAGTCCTAAAAATGATAGCATTGAAAAAGTCAGCAAAAAAATGACACCACACCCAGCTCCGTACAACGAAGTATGAAAAAAAAAAAAATGATGCTAAAATAAAAAAATAAAAAATTGCGCACGAGTTTTTAATTTTTGTAAATGTATGAAAACATTATAAAACCTATACACATTTGTTATCCCCGTGATCATGATGACACAAAGAATAAAGTAGACCTGTCATTTGGGGTGTACAGTGAAAGTCGTAAAATCCAAGCCCACAAGAAAACGGTGCTTCCCAGTACCCGGCCCAGTTCCCGTCACTATGAAGTGCGTTTTGTTACACAGAACACAAGCTGCCACAACCTGAGTGAAGTTGGCCCCCCCACCTTGTTCAAATCAAACAAAATTGGTGTCAAACGTTTGTGCTACGTTTGTGCTGGTTTGTGCAGCAGAAATTTTTGTTTGTGCCGCTATTGTTTTAAAGATATTAATGAAAGTTTCCAGAGGTCATCAGAGGTCAACCAGCCCCCCCACATTGCCCAAACCAAACCAAACTGGTGCAGAAGAATTCGGCTACGTTTGTGCTGGTTTGTGCTGCTCAAATTTTTGTTTGTGCTGCTTTTGTTTTGAATAAATGAACAAAAAATGAAAGTTCAAAAGTTCAAGCAGCCCCCCCACATTAACCGAATCAAACAAAACTGGTGTCAAACGTTAGTGCCACGTTTGTGCTGGTTTGTGCAGCAAAAATTTTCGTTTGTGCCGCTATAATTTTTACGGTATGTTCAGGTGTTTACATAGGTTAAAGGTGTTTAAGATGAACTGGTAAAAAACAAACTTAGTGACACTTCCCTGGTTTGATCACCAGGGGGAGCTAGCAAGCACATTGTACTTTGGAAGAAATGAACTCTGATGACCTCTAGAAAAAAGTATGAATATATTAAAAATGATAGCAGCACAAACAAAAATTTTTGCTGCACAAACCAGCACAAACGTAGCACTAACGTTTGACACCAGTTTTGTTCGATTTGGTTAATGTGGGGGGGCTGCTTGAACTTTTGACCTTTCATTTTTTGTTCGTAAATTCAAAACAAAAGCAGCACAAACAAAAATTTGAGCAGCACAAACCAGCACAAACGTAGCAGAATTGTTAGGCACCAGATTTGTTTGGTTTGGACAATGTGGGGGGGGGCTGGTTGACCTCTGATGACCTCTGGAAACTCTCATTAATATCTTAAAAACGATAGCGGCACAAACGAAAACTTTTGCTGCACAAACCAGCACAAATGTAGCACAAACGTTTGACACCAATTTTGATTGATTTGAACAAGGTGGGGGGGCCAACTTCACTCAGGTGCTGCCACAGAGGTCTTTACGTGTCAAAATAAAAAAGTTATAGATTTTTGAAAGTGGGGAGTGAAAAATGGAAATGAAAAAAACAACAAAGAATTTCTTGATTATTTAGTAGCTTTTAGTAGCTTAGCGGTCTGTGACCCAATTTATATGCTAGATACTAAATCATATTAACTATACTGAATCTTATTAACCAAAATCTCTAGAAATTATAATTAAAGGATATCCCTATCATTATATATGTAAATTTCTGGTTTCAAATGTATTTGCCCAGACTACCAAAAGTAGTGTTATAAAACATTACAGTACAACATCACACACTGATCAAAATAACAGCAATAACAGTGCCTTGTAGAGAACAGGACATAATGACACAATTTTGGGGTACGTGGTAAGTCTTACCTCTAAACCAACCTCCAAAGACAAAGTCCAGGCCTCTTTCCCAGCTATCATACTGGATCATAACATATCGTGTGAATATCTCTGATGGCGATGAGGACATACACTCTTCTATTGTGGGTTGTTTTTTGAACTCATACTGCCAATATCGATTTCCTATACAAAAGAAACATAGATTTACAGATTATTGAAAGAAAATTACATAGATATGAGAAGGTAAGGGCATTTCAGTTCCCTAAATGTAGTTGTCTGCTGGATATCTGTCGTTTCTGAGATTAAAGGGTCCGCAGTATTGCTTTACTACTGCATACCATGTAAATTTTTCACTAGACTAGTGGGTAGTCCAGGAGCAATACTGTACTGGAAACAACACAGCACCAACGTGTGAAGTATGGGCTGAGCCCTCTCCATACACAGTGAGTGTTTGTTGCATAGCATATTGCAGCCAACACACACCATTGGTGCTAGCATCGATTGTAGGTGTTAACCTTTTCGAGTTTTTTTGCCGGCGTTAAAAAGCCAGCGGCGTGTGGGTGCTGCCATATTGGCTAACATTGTTGCTTCCAGTGATGTCATTTGGGAGTGACGATCTGTCTCCATGACAGCCTAGGGTCTTTGTAAGACCTGAGGCTGGATGTTTAATGCTCAATTGTTACAATGTGCCAGTGGCACATTGCAATAAATGATCAGTAAAATCTCCATATGCTGCATACTGTAGTATAGCAGTATATGGTAGCATCAATCAGACAACCTAGGGTTAAAATAATAAAACAAAAAGAATTTTAAAAAAGTAAATAAATAAAAAACTAAATAAATTCAAATCACCCCCTTTCTCTATAACTGATATAAATAACCAGTAACAATGTAAAAATGTTAGATATTGCCATGTCCCAAATTGTCTGATCTATCAAAATATATAATAACTGTTATTTTACTGTTATATAAGATAATAAGATAATCCTTTATTAGTCCCACAGTGGAGAAATTCACAGCACCCAAATGTCCAAAAAAGACTTCTTTAATAAAGAAGTGATCAAAAGGCTGTAAAAGTCTTGTACAGTGCTACAATGGTAGCAATGAAAACATCATCTCATCTCGAAAAAAATGAAACCTTACACAGCTCCATACACTAAAGTATGAAAAAAGTATTAAATTTTTGTAAATGTACAAAAACATTATAAATCCTAAGTTTAGTATCCCCGAGATCACACTGACCCAAAGAATAAAGGAGATTTATCATTTGGGATGCACAGTGAAAGCTCCAAAAACAAAGCCCACAAGAAAATGGCGCAAATGCGCAAATTTCACTGCATATGGATTTTTTTTCCCGCTTTCCAGTACACAGGGTACACAATGTATTGTACAAAAGAAACAGTGGAAAAGATGATGCAGAATTTTACACTTCCTTGGGATCAATTGATTGTATTTAAGACTACACCCCATCTTTACTTCTCCAAATGGTATTGTTCCACGGGTAACTTTTCAGAAAATTCCTTTAAGTATTCTGGCTGTGAAGCCCCAGGAAAAAGCCAAGAATAAGCATAAAGCTGCGTTCACTCTGCGTGCACTTATCTAAATACAATCCAAATGCAGTGTTTGAAAGTGGCCTCTGGTTTCTAATAATCTGCCTCAGTTTCAGGAAATGTTTTGGTTTTTTTGAGGAACAAGTGTCCTGCGATCACCCTGCTAAAATCTATTTAAAATGCCTGTCTGTACTGCAACGTGCCTCACAACACCATGACTTTAGTAAATAGAAGTCAATTGGTCAATAAATTAGCTGCCCTATTTGCCAGTAGTTCACAGCCCCAAAACTATAATGGTGTGCATGAGGCCAAAAAGAGGTAACTTGGAATTGGTTAAAATTACCTTTAAAGAAGTAGGCTTTTTCATACCCTTCATAATTATTGGCAGGAAGGGAAAAGGCAGCATCAATATCATCTGGAATGTTTAGAAAACCATCAACAATGGCACGAGGGTATCCTGAGTCAAGGCCTCCATCGGAAAACCTCCAATATTGTTTACCCTAGATAAAAAGACAAGGCTCTTCAGTAGTTCAATATATAGGAGCACATCTTAAATTATAGCATTTTATAATAAAGGCAGTATAGCAGGTCCTGTTATGCTACAGTGTTAAAAATAACGTTTCTTTAGGATTTGGGCCCACAAACCTGTTATCTAGGACAGTATCAGGCTCACAGTTATTGGTCAAGCCAGGAGGGTTCGGGCATCATTTATATGCCATATTCAAAGTTCTTTTTTTGTGTAAGGTTGAATTTCACAGAATAGAAAGGGATATCATTGTTATCCTTTCACTGTTCTGTAAAGCTAAATACTGACAGCTTCTGATCTGAAGGCTACTTACACACAAGTGCCAGAAAGTATGGACTGGTGGCCATCTGCGCGTGAGGTCTGTTTACATGACAATGACAATAGAAATACACTTTCCAAGCCATAAACATTGGCAAGAATAGGACCTGTTCTATCATCAGTTGATTCACACATGTGGCTGACTATACATACTATGCATACATGCTTCAATGGCTTCAAAGACTTAATCCTCATGAGAGGTTACCTTCAAAGAATCACCAAAGAACAAGCCTATAGTTAGTCTCTCTGTAGACTGTAGTCTGCCCACATTCTAAATGACAGCCTAATTTTCTGGTTATAAACAGAGATACTGTATTTCATTGATATCCTGCATTAACATTGATTACATGAATAAAGCAGCATAATGTTTGTCACAACTGTATTTGTGTTAAGTCGGAATAAAAAAGGAGAAAATGGGGAGCTCCACGTGTAGCCGTGCTTCCAATTTTTCAGATTTTTCCATTTTTGAAAAAAAAAGGAAGCACAGCTACACATGGAGCGCCCTGTTTTCTCCATTTTTTTCTCGACTTATCTCTGTATTACCAGCGGACCCCAGACGGTTTTGAGGAGAGGAGCAGACCAAGGCCGACAAAGACTTCCATCTATATGTCTACAGAGTAGTTATGCGCTGGGCATCAGGTGAGCGGACACACGCACACACATTTTTTTCTTTATATTACAGTATAACCCTATGAGCGCTCCCCCCTTCTTTTTTCTCTTTTCCTTCTATCTGAATACAACTGTATTTGAGTAAGTTGAAAGATTGGATATAGATGTGGCAAATGGTATTTAACAAATAATTGTAAAGGTTCTAGACAAGAAGTGTATTTCAGCAATCATTAAATGCATCAAACATATATGTACAAGGAGACCTAAGAACACCATACCCTACCCTATATGTATAACAGAAAACAGTAGACTGTAATAGTATTGCATGCCCAGACCCTCCAAACAAAACCTGTAAAACTTTGGAAAGCATACAGTATCAGAGGCCATGGAAGTGAAATGTGCTGGATTTGAGCCATTATGAAATTTCACTTTGGAGCTCTTGGTTAAGGGGCCCACTAGGACTGATTCCCCTGATGGGCTCCGCAGCCCAGGTGCCCAACTAGTTTTAGACTTAATTCATCATTTTCAGGTCAAATTCCGTATTAAAAGCCCTCCTGGATAGGCTGGTACAGCATCGCCACCAAGTGGCAGGAATAAGTATCTGCACTGTGCAGCATTTGTATGTTTGAATGTGTAACCTGAAAGGGTGTTTACATTAAAAATGAATCTCTCATGAGGTATAGCAGGCTGTGATTGGTTGGTAGGCTCACAACATTCTAGGCCAGTGATGGCGAAGCTTTTAGAGCCTGAGGGCCCAAACTTCAACCAAAAGTTACTTATTGATTGCAAAGTGCCAGCACAGCAATTAAACCAGTAATTTATTTCTCCTTGTTCAGCCTCCTAAGGACACCAACGCAGTTGAAAGGAGGAGGGAAAATCTGCCTATCATTGTAGGAAGATTCTGCAGGAAGATTCTTTGAGTCCTGCCTGGTGAACTTCATGCTGGGGTGATGGCCTGGGTGCCCTCAGAGAGGGCTCCGAGTGCCGCCTCTGGCACCAGTGCCATAGGTTCGCCACCACTGTTCTAGACTGTGCAAATAAATACAAAGCTTAGTTTGGGGTTCTGTAATTTGTTGTCGGAAACACTGATTTATATTGTTATGCTGCTAATGTAGCAGAGCCAACTGCCTCTTTGGAGATTAATTTCTACCAATCGGACCACTAGTCCAGGCTGAAATACTGATATTATAAACCAAAAACCAATACAATGATCCAAGAAAAGTATTGTTACAATATCAATTAGTTTTTCTGCTTATCAAAGGGCTTTGCCTAAACACCAAATGATATAAAAATACTCAGTAAAAACATCATATAATAACATACAAAGACCATGGACAGTGTGACATACATAAAGAACAATGTAGCAAGTTTATATGTGGGCTCTGTAAACTATGATGAAAATCCAATGCCCAATATAACAATATCAAAGCCGTGAGAGTAAAGTTACAGACAATATGCACAGATGCTGGCTTATAATTATTACCAGTAAAGTACAACTGTGGACACTGGCAAATATTGAACATATTTTTGATACTAGAAATCCTTATCATATCACATCATATACACAATAGACTCAAAATCAACTAGCTTGTGCAAATAGTGTCATTTCTATAAACAAGCCACCTCCCGAACAAGAAAGAGTTAATACCAATCACTGGCCACCGTGCTATATAATATTATATAATATAATGCAGTCACACTGTCCAGCACTCCACTGAAAGTACTGATATTGTTCCTGCTATCTATATTACGGCATTTGGGGCATTAGGTGTGTATTGGGAATTTATATGCTGTTTGTCTGTATATGGTATTGTATGTGTATATATGATGTGTATATGGTGTATGTATGTTCATGCAATATGTGAGTATATGGTATGAGTATATGATGTATGTATATAAGTATATAAATGTGTCTATATATGAGTGTATAAATGTGAGAGATTACATACAGTTATCTGCTGTTCCATGAGAAGTTTTCCTAACAAAGGAACATTGTCGGAGATTCATTAATGTGTCTCAGGCTCTGACAGTGCAGAGCTGTCCGCCACTAGTCTTGTACTGCACCAAATTCATTATTGTGATAATGAATACAGACTGTCAAGTTCTACTTTTAAACCTGGTTTTAGCTGGTCTAAACTGTGCACCAAATTTTGGCACAACCTCCATGATTTTTTGGCGCACGGGCTGATTTATATATAGCCACGTCCCCTTTCCCCGAAACCATGCCCCGTTTCACACTCCCTTTTTCGGACAAGTCGGAAAACAGCCTAAAAATGGTCTAGAAGCCTTCAGAAATTTTTTGGAAGGCACTTTAGACATTTATTTTTGGCACAAAACATAATTCTCGGGCGCAGAGGCAGTCATGAATTTCCCCATTAGGCTTACAACATCTCAGGTTTCTTTGTGCATCCCTGGCCTTCCTCTACCATCACAGGCTTTCGTTTTACTATCTGCTAGTGGGAGTGCTCCTGGGGAATCCTCATTGCCACGTGGCCTCCCCATCTTCTTGCTTCTCCCTGCTGGCCCCGGCGGGTGTGGATGAGGTCTCTGCTACCGTGACACCTGCGGTCCAGCTGCCATTAATTCTGCCACTCCATTCTTAGTGACCTGCTGTCCCCATCCAATGAGGACATGATAAAGCAAAGCAAATACACAATCATATGAACAATAATACAGACCACAGATGGGGGGATTTGCCTGAGACCAGGCTTGAGTGCGCAACGTGCTGCTCTGCAACCAGTACACCTATGATTGGTGGTAACCATAGGTTAAGTTTTTTTTGGGAAAGTCTGGGCATGTGCAATACTATTACTATTAATATTTTCTGTTATATATATAAAGAGAGAAGATGTTTTTAGGTCTTCTTGTCTGTATATTTTTTATTGTATGTTATGATTGCTGAAATAAAGATTGTATTTTCCCTTTATTTCTTATGTGTTTTCTGTTCCGGTTGTATCCGCTAGCTATTACCTTATAGAGTGCATGATTATAAGTGGGAGCCAAAACTGGGGCTGTTTAGTATACATATGGATTCATATATAAAAACTAGCCACAGAGATCTGCTCAATAATACTTTTATATACCAAGGCCTGTAAATATAACAATGGGTTGGTTCTCAATTAATTTGAACTGAATACTTCTAGAGAAAAATTTCTATATGAAAATTTTTTAAACCTTTCCAACATTCTTTCTATTTATCAAAACATAATATTATTAACAATGGGGAGTCATCAATTGCACCAACCCGTTTTTTCCAAAGCTGGATTGCTCTCATTTGCTAATGTCATGGTTTTCATGCAAATGTACTGTGCTTAAAAGGTTTGCATGTTGCCAGTACGTGGCACTGACAACTGACCAAAGGGTTTTCTGATATTTAGCTCATAATAATTGTTTTATTCACCAAAATTACAATCCACACTCTACATATCAATATGCAACTCGGCCATTGTAGTATTATGAATTGTTGCTATCATTTCTTTCGTTTATATTTTATATCTTGTTATGAATGAAGCCTTCAAAAACCATCATCTTTATGATCCGTTAGTGGAGAAGGCCACTATGGAGCGCACTCAAACCATTCTCATTGGGATTGGAAAATATATTGCCAATTTAACCCATCTAGGTGGATAATTCTGAGCCAAAATCATCTCTTAAAAAAAGATGACTTAGACCTCAGGTGGTTGGGTTCAGCAGCAAACAGCTTTATGGGTGTGCAAAGTCTATGACTGCACAAGGTGTATCACCCCTCTCCAGAGAAAATAGCCCTCTTGGTTCCCCTATACCAGTGATGGCGAACCTTTTAGCAGCTGAGTGCCCAAACTGCAACCTAAAACCCCCCCTATTTATTGTGAGGTGCCAACCAAAAATGAAAGCAGTAACTTATGGCTCCCTGTTCAACAACTTTAAATAAAAATTAGCCTCCTGAGGACCGCAACACAGTAGAAAGATGGAAAATTTTCATCATTTTAGCTTCTTTCCAGTGTCCCTCAGTACAGAGAAAATCGTGGGGCCAGCAGGAGGTCCTCCAAAGATAATTCGGCACTGATTTTTTTTTTTTTTTTTTTTTTTTTTTTTTTTTTTTTTTTTTTTTTTGAAAGCATCTTTTAAGTTGTTTGGCTCTGCAAGAAGATTCTTTGAGTCCTGTCTGGTGTGCTGGGACGATGGCCTGGGTGCCCACAGAAAAGGCTCTGAGTGCCGCCTCTAGCACCCGTGCCATAGGTTCGCCACCACTGCCCTATACAATGTTATGCTTTCCTAAGTGCTCCACAAAGTATAATTCTCCCTTCTTAGTAAACTAGTAAACCAAAACAACAAATGGATATTGGTTGGTAACACTGCACAATGTCTACTAGCAGCCTGACAGCACACTTATAGCTGAAATATAGCTGAGACATTGTAACAGCTCCTAAAATCAAGGATTATTCCACCATGGTACCAGCAATTGGGCAGCTTGCGATCAGGGAGTAAATGTATTTACAGATGTTCCATTTAATTTAATTTTTTTGGTGCAATATACTTAACAATATCTATACCAGTCTTCTGGCTTTTATTGCCTTGAGTAATAAATACATGTGTGTATTTTTTTTTAAATTGATAAAAAGACCATTGAAAAAAAGAATTCAAAATAAGAATCGAATTTTTACCTTAAAAAGATAAGTCTTCCCCTGACAGTTCAAGCGAGTAAATGCAGCGTCTATAGGACCTTCTATACCCCATACATCTTTAATAAGTTTAGGGTATCCATCCAGTGCCCGTTTATCATTAAGTTCATAAAAGTATTTTCCTATATAATATAGAGAAGGCATTTGTTTTTTAAACATATAGGGTACCTAACATTCAAAAAACATAATCAATCGTATAGTATGTGTGCATAAGGAGTAAAACTATTTTTAGCCACAATATAACTTTTATTTAACATTTTCTAGTAGCTTTTCTGTGTGAAAGTTTTGTGTGTCATTTTTAGTCCTCTCTAAGTTGTTGGTTGTAGACTTAGCTTTTGTGACTTCCCCCTTACCCTTCAGGAAGCTTCTTTGCAGAAGACAGAATCTACCAGGGATTACAGAGTAAAATCTATTGGGAGGGAGTATGGGAAGAGCCAGGTACGGGGAGAAATAAACACTATCCTCTGATAGGAAATATTACAATGTTTCTTTTATTCGCTTACACTATTAGGTTATGTAAGGATTGTTGACACTTTGGACATTAGTGTATAATAGAATTGTTGCAAAAAATCATGTATACATCACATAATACAAGTACAGATTGTGTTCTGATACTGAGTCCTTACCTCGGAAAGCATAGATAGAACCATTCTTAAAGTTAGTAAAAGCATCAAAGGGTTTTCCACTACATAACACCTCTGGGGTCTCTTCTGTAGCAGGTGGTTCAGCAGTGGGCTCTTCTGTGGCAGGTGGTTCTTCAGTGGGCTCTTCTGTGGCAGGTGGTTCTTCAGTGGGCTCTTCTTTGGCAGGTGGTTCAGTAGTGGGCTCCTCTGAGGGTGTCTCATCAGTGGATTCTACAAGCTCCTCTGCAGGTGCAAATTCGTTCAACTCCTCTGGATCTACAGTATCATTGAAAGTATCATAATTGAACTCATCTTCAGGAATGGAAAAAACATCTCCTCGTGTCTCTAAAAAAGAACATACAGTATAATTACTTATGGTTTATCAATAACAGTCTGGGTCGGCTTCGGGTTTCAATAGGCCCCTAGGCGAAAGAGCCTCAGTGGGCCCCTTTGCAGTAAACTCATGGCGGCATTAAAAATTCAGAAACTAAAATATTCCATAATTTATCATACCAAACAGCCCCCCCATGGGGTTTTTTTTTATATAAAGCCCCCCTCACACTCTATGGATTCATTAGATACAGCCCACATGAACCGAATGGATGCCTTATGTAGAGCTTTATGTGGGCCCCCTAGCAGCTTTTGTCCGGGTTTACTCAGTGCTGGCACTGGCCCCGGTACAATGTATGCAATTATTCTTATGCCATGTGTTTCCCCACATCTTTGTTTCATATATTTGTAAGCTACACAAATTTGAGCAGTTCCCAGCAGTTTGGGAAATGTATTGTCAGCAGGGAAATGGCTATGAGGGTGCATAAGTAGCAGTTTTACCTGGGCCCTCATCCCTGAGAATCCCCTAAGAATTTTCGATGCAAAAGATGAAAGCAATATTATAAATTGCCTATGGTAGAGAGAGAACCTTGTTACATTTACTGCATTATTGCATTAATGCATTACGTTTTAGTGTCTCCAGTTACAACTTTTATCGTACAATTTTTTGACATAAGAATGAAAAATTTTATATATAAAAAGGCTGGAAATCTGAACCAATAATAAGCCACAGTGCTATTATTGCTTTTTTCTCCAGTGTTACCCTAATGGGGGAATATTACCTATGAATGAGAAATCGGTTGGGCAACAGATGACAATGGGACCAATGATCATGTTCTGTTATACTTTGGGCATCGGTTTGAGGCTGAAGAATTTGGAGTTTTTTTAAATTGAATATTTTTAAATATTCACTTGGGATTATGTTTTCCATATTTGTAAATCTTGGTTTTGTATGGGATCAATATGGTTGTGACATTAGTGTGGTTATATGTTTGTCTTTTTTACAGCAATAAGGTTAATTAATAGCTTTGCATTTATCAGCATATGTATAAGGTTTGACTTTTATTGGTGACACTGTAATAAATGTAATGTTTGTACTTTGTGACTACTATCTAATGTTATTTTCTAATCGCTGTATTTATTCTTATTGAGCCAGATGAATTATGGTATTGGCTCTCTAGCACATACATACAGTGGGAAAGTATTCAGACCCCTTTAATGTTTTACTCTTTGTTTCATTGCAGCCAATTGCTAAGATCAAAAAACTTCTTTTTTTAGCTTGTTAATGTATACCCTAAAACCCTGAAGAGTAGATTTTTTTGCTAACAAGAAAAACTGAATTATCAAATGGTCATAAGTATTCAGACCCTTTGTTCAGTATTGAGTAGAAGCAGTTGTTGAGCTAGTACAGCCATGAGTCGACTTGGGAATGATGCAACAAGTTTGGTCACAGAGTTGTTCTGAAGCCACTGCTTTGTTATTTTAGCTGTGTGCTTAGGGTCGTTGTCTTGTTGGAAGGTGAACCTTTGGCTCAGTCTGAGGTCCAGAGAACTCTGAAAGAGGTTTTCATCCAGGATATCTCTGTAGTTGGCCGCATTCATCTTTCCTTTAATTGCAACCAGTCATCCTGTTCCTGCAGCTGAAAAACACCCTTCAGCATGATGTTGAACCCACGACAAGCAGAGGGACATCTCACGCACGAGGGGGGCAAGACTGTAGACGGCTCAGCCCAGAACCCATTTTGTTCCTACTACCGTCCCTTCACTCGAGAGCTCCCATACTGTCCATACCCCCCCAACACCCATCTGTGCCCTTCCCCAAAAACTCTGTGCACCTCCCATACTTCGTTCCCCACACCCATCTGCTCTGCCCCTACCTACATTCTTCAGCTCCCCACAGCCACACATCTGTCCCCTCACCTCCTGACCCGTGTCTCTTCTTGAACCTTACATTGAGCCATACTTCATCCCACACCCATCTGTTTCCCTCCCCTTCGAACTGCTGCCACGCCATACTTTTTCTCATCCACACTACCCCATTTTACTGACCCCTCAATTTGCCCTCCCTACTACCTCATCGCACCAATGTGACACTAGCCATGCTCCGTACCCCACACCACTCTGTCCCTCACTATGCACATCCATACTTTCCCTCCCCACACCAAATCTGCCCCCTCAATCGCAAATCCATTACTTCTCTCCCCACACCCATCTGACCCCTCACTCTGAACCTCCATACTTCAGATCCCACACCATCTGGTACCCTCACTCTGCCCTCCATACTTCATCCCAAACCACCATCTGTCCCTCACGCTTGCACCATCCATATTCCCTCCACACCCATCGTTCCCTCACTCTGACCTCATACTTCCATCACCACACCCCATCTGTCCCCTCAATCTGAACCTCCTTACTTTCCCTCCCCACACCCATCTGTCCCTACTCGCATCTCCATACTTCATCCCCACACCCATCTGTCCCCTCACTCTGACCCTCCATACTTCCATCCCCAAACCCATATGTCCCCTCATCTGCACCTCCATAATTCCATCCACACCCAACTGTACCCTCACTCGCACCTCCAATACTTCCATCCCCACAACATCTGCCCCTCCTTCTTCCCTCCCCACACCATTGCCCCCTCACTCTGCATCTCCTACTCCCTCCCCACAACCATCTGGCCCCTCAATCGCACTCAGTACTCTATCCCCCCACACATCTCGTCCCCTCTCTGACCTAAATCACTTCAACTCCCACACCCATTGCCCCCTCACTCTGCACCTTCCATCTTCCTCACCACCCCCCATATGCCTCCTCACTTGCACATCCATATCACCCCCAGCCATCTGCCCCCTGCACTTTGCATCCTCACTTCCAATCACAAACCATCTGCCCCCTTCACTTGCACTCTACTTCCTCCCCCCACCATCTGTCCCTCACTCTGCACATCCATACTTCCATCCCCCCCACCATCGCTCCCTACTCTGCACCTCCATATTCCCTCCCCACACCATCTGGCCCCCTCACTAGAACTCATACTCCTCCCCACCCCCATCTGCACCCTCATTAGCACCTCCCTACTTCCCCCAACACATCTGCCCCTCACTCTGCACCTCCCATACTTCCCTCCCACACCAGCTGTCCCTCACTCTGCACTCATACTTCCATCCCCACACCATCTGACCCTCCCATTCTTCAATCCCACACCATCTGCCCCATCATCTGCACCTCATACCTTCATCCCGCCACTGATCTGTCCCAGTCACTATGCCCTCCATACTTCAGACCCACACCATCTGCCCCATCAATCTGCAACTCATATTCCTTCCCAACCAATTGCTCCCTCACTCCGAACCTCCATACTTCCCTCCCACCCCTTGTCCCATCACTCTGCACCTCCATACTCACCACCAACCCATCTGCCCCTGCACTCTGGCCACCTCCTATCTTACATCCCCCCACCCCTCTGTCCCTCACTCGCACCTCCATACTTCCATCACCACACCCATCTGTCCCCTCCACTCCGCACCTCCAGACTTCATCAACCCACACTTATATCTGCTCAAGGAATTGTGCTCAAGGAACATCAAACTTCACTCCCTATGTGTCAATGTATTTTCACACACCCTCTCTAGCAATAAGCGTTTGAGACGTTTGGTCAAGGACGCAACATGGCGCAACACAGCAGTATATACCCCCTCAGACCATTACATAATGGCACAGGGTGTACACAGCACTATATACACCCCTCAGACTTACATAAACGGCAACAGGATGTCACAGCAGTCATACCCCCCTCGAATTACATACAGCACAGATGTACACAAGCAGATATACCCCCTCAGACATACATACACGGCCAGGATGTACACAGCAGTAAATGACCCCCTCAACATGTACATACACTTACCCACCAAACCGTGGGAAAAGGAAAGAGACCCCCAAGCCACACCCCAATCATCCTGGCACGCCCCAAATTTTAGCCATATTAAAAATAATAAAAAATCATAATTTAAAAAAAACAAAAAAAAAAATTTTCCGCATTGGGATTTGAACCCGGAACCTGCATGTCCATGTACAATAATACACGAGCCTGCAAACCCACTAGCTATAACTCGCAGTGATTAACAAGTGGAGAATTGGTAACTAAGAACTATATACTGCCTGGTATATAGGAGGGGGATCTTCTCAGATTATTGAAAAATTGAGAATATTATTATTATTATTATTATATTGATGGATGATTATTATTATTTTACACATTATTAATAATCCTCTCCATAATAATAAAATTATAATAATAATAATAATAATAATATAATAATAATAGCCTCAAAATACAACTAATAATCTCGAGAAGATCCCTCCTATATATCAGTGCATAGCTGTCACAGAGTGGTAAATGGCAGATAAAATGTCTTACTATCCGAGAATCCTCAGCTCTGTTCACTGGGCTTAGCCTCAGTAGTTAGTTAGCTCCGTCTATGGTGCAGAGGTCCCAGGTTCGAATCTCAGCTGGCCAAAACTTATGTATTATTATATAAATAGCTTGTGTCTGGGGAAGACCTGGAGCACATTATGGACAATAGAGTCTGAGCTATGACGTGGTCCTGTCTCCTCCACTAGCCGACACTTCTCTGAAAAGGTCCCTGCCCGACTCTGCTGCTGGGAACCCTAGAGATGCACTGACCATATATGGACAGATAGAGATCTGAGCTGCTGATAGTGGTCCTGCTCTCTCCACAAGCCGACACTTCTCTGAAAGGATTCCCTGCCGATGTCTGCTCTGGGGAACCCTGGAGATGCAGAGAACCATATATGGACAGATCTGAGCTGATGACGTGGTCCTGCTCTGCGCTACAGCCCGACACTTCTCTGAAAAGGATTCCTCCCGATGTCTGTAGAAGCCATTCTGTACCTGTGAGTTCAGACTTTCAAGTATTTACTATGCGGCACAGCGCGGGACACAGCGGGACTGGGGGGAGAATCCGTGACAAATCATACCTGCCCGTTGACGCGGGGAGGGGTACGAAAAACGGGAAAGTCCCGTCAAAATCGGGACAGTTTGGGAGCTATGGCATACATGGCACAGGGTGGCTACAAAGCAATCATTCTTACACTACTTACCTCCAATTACATACACATGGCACAGGATGTACACATGCAGTATATACCCCCCCTCAGCACATTACATCATGGCACAGATGTACACAGCAGTATACCCCCCTCAGACATTACATACATGGCACAGGATGTATCACGCCGTATATACCACCTCAGACATTACATACATGACAGAATGTACACAGCATTATATACCCCACCTCAGACATTACTACATGGCACAGGTGTACCAGCAGTATATACCCCTCAACATACCTACATGACACCGGTTACACAGCAGGCATATATACCCCTCAGATATTACATACATGACACAGGGTGTACACAGTAGTATATACCCCTCAGACATTCAATACATGGCACAGGATTGTACCCAGCAATATATACCCCCCTCAGACATACATTACATCAAGAATGTACCACAGATAACCCTCAGACATTAATACATGCAGATGTACACAGCAGTATATACCCCCTCAGACATTACAACATGACACAGGTGTACACAGCAGTATATACCCCCTCAGCAACATTACATACATGACACAGGATGTACACAGCAGTTATACCCCCTCAGACATTACATACATGACAAGATGTACACGCAGATTATACCCCTCATACATACATGACACGGGTGTACACAGCCTATATACCCCTCAGCAGTACATACATGGTGACAGCAGGTGTACACAGCAGTATATACCACCTCAGACATTACATACATGGCACAGGATGTACATGCCAGTATATACCCCCTCTCGAATTACATAATACACAGGAGGTACACAGCAGTATTACCCCTCAGACATCAACATGGCAAGATACCAGATATACCCCCTCAGACATTACATACATGGCACAGGATGTCACAGCAGTATATACCCCCTCGCACATTACACATGACACGGATGTATGTACCACGCAGTATATACCCCTCAACATTACATACATGAACAGGGTGTACCAGCAGTATATACCACTCACAGACATTAACATAAACTGACACAGATGTACACCGCAGTATATACCCCTCAGCACCATACAATGACAACAGGATGTACAGCAGTATATACCCCCTCAGACATTACATACATGCACAGGAGGTACACAGCAGTATATACCCTCCTCAGACATTACATACAGCCAGGGTTACACGCAGTATAATCCCCCTCAGACATTAACATGGCACAGGATGTACACAGCAGTATATACCCCTCAGAACATACAGACATGCACAGGTGTACACAGCAGATATACCCCCTCAGACATAATACATGCACAGGATGTACACAGCAGTATATACCCCCTCAGACATTACATACATGACACAGGATGATAACACAGCAGTATATACCCCCTCAGACATTACATACATGACAGGCTGATGTTACCAGCAGTATATACCCCCCAGACATGTACATACATGACACAGGATGTACCCAGCAGTATATACCCCTCAGCATTACTACAGCCAGGTGTACACAGCAGTATTACCACCTCCAGACATACATAACATGGAAGGATGTAACAGCTATATACCCCCTCAGAATTACAACATGACACAGGATGTACACAGCAGTATATACCCCCTCAGACATTACATCCATGCAAGGATGTAAACAGCGTATATACCCCCAGCATTACTTACATGGCACCGGATGTACACAAGCAGTATATCCCCCTCAGACATTACATACATGACACAGGATGTACACAGCAGTATATACCCCCTCAGACGATTACATTCCACATGACAGGATGTACACAGCAGTATATACCCCTCAGACATTACATACATGGCACAGGGTGTACACAGCAGTATACCCCCTCAGACTATTACATACGGCACAGGTGTACCACAGCAGTATATACTCCCTCAGACATACATACAGCACAGGATGTACAAAGCAGTTATATACCCCTCAGATTAAACACATGACACAGGATGTACACAGCAGTATATACCCCTCAGACTTACATACCATGACCAGTGTACACAGCAGTATATCCCCCTCACATACATTACATGACACAGGGTGTACACAGCCAGATATACCACCTCAGACATACATACATGCACAGATGTACACCAGCAGTATATACCCCCTCAATCCTACATGACACAGAGTGTACACAGCAGATCATTACATACAGCACAGTCAGACATTACATACATGACACAGAGTGTAACAGAGTATATACCCCCTCAGACATTACTACATGACCACAGCGATGTACACAGCAGTATATACCCCTCAGACATACATACATGGCACGGGTGTACACAGCAGAATACTCCCTCAGACATTACATACATGACACAGGATGTACACAGCAGTATATACCCCTCGAATTACTCTGCACGATGTACACAGCAGTATATACCCCCTCAGACATTACATACATGACACAGGATGTACACAGCAGTATATACCCCCTCAGACATTACATACATGACACAGGATGTACACAGCAGTATATACCCCCTCAGACATTACATACATGGCACAGGATGTACACGCAGTATACCCCCTCAGACATTACATACATGACACAGGGTGTACCAGCAGTATACCCCCTCAGACATTACACTACATGGCACAGAGTGTACACAGCAGTATATACCCCCTCAGACATTACATACGCAAGAGGATGTACACAGCAGTATATCCCCTCAGACATTACATACATGACCGGATGTACACGCAGTATATCCCTCAGACTTACATACTGACACAGGGTGTACACAGCAGTATATACCCCCTCAGACATTACATACAGGCGACACAGGATTGTTACAAAGCATATAACCCCTCAGACATTACATTACCATGACACAGGGTGACCCAGCAGTATATACCCCCTCAGAATTACATATGACACAGGATGTACACAGCAGTATATACCCTCACTCAGACATTACATACATGGCACGGGTGTACACAGCAGTATATACCTCCCTCAGACATTACATACATGAGCACGGATGTACACAGCAGTATATACCCCCTCAGACATTAACATACATGGCACAGGATGTACCACAAGCAGTATATACCCCCTCCATACATGACAGAACATGACACAGGATGTTACACAGCAGTATATACCCCTCGACATTAATACATGACACAGGAGGTACACAGCTGTATACCCCCTCAGAATTAACATACATGCACAGGATGTACACAGCAGTAATACCCCCTCAGACATTACATACCTGGACACAGGTGTACCACGTGCAGTATATACCCCCTCAGACATTACATACAGGACACAGGGTTAATACAGCAGTTATATACCCCCTCAGACATTACATACATGCACGGGTGTACACGCAGTTATATACCCCCTCAGACATTCATATACTGGCACAGGTGTACACATGCAGATATATACCCCCTCAGACATTACATCTGCACAGGGTGTAACCGAAGATATACTCCCTCAGACAATTACATACATACACAGGTGTACACAGCAGTATAACCCTCCCAGACATTACATCAGACACAGGATGTACACACGCATATATACCCCTCAGACATTACATACATGACACGGATGTACACAGCAGTATATACCCCCTCAGACATTACATACATGACACAGGGTGACACAGCAGTATTATCCCCTCAACATTACATACATGGCACAGGATGTACACAGCAGTATATACCCCCTCAGACATTACATCATGACACAGGTGTACACAGCATATATACCCCCCCAGAACATTACATACATGACAAGGATGTACACAGCAGTATTGACCCCTCAGAACATTACATACATGGACACAGGGTGTACACCAGCAGTATATACACCTACCCCATCAGACATTACATACATGACACAGGTATGACACAGCAGTATATACCCCTCAGAACCATTACATACACAGGGTGTAACAGCAGTTATAACCCTAGACATTACATACAGGGACAGGTTACACAGCAGATAGACACCCTCAGATCATTACCATACAGCACAGGGATGTACCAGCAGTATATACTCCCTCAGTACATTACATACATGCACAGATACACAGCAGTATATAACACCTCCCCACATTACATACATGGCACAGGATGTACACACAGAACTATACCCCCTCAGCATTACACAGCACCGAGTGTACACAGCAGTATACTACCCCTCGACATTACATACTGAACAGGATGTACACGCAGTATATACCCCCTCAGACTTACATACATGGCACAGGGTGTACACAGCATATTACTCCCCTCAGACATTACATACATGCACCAGGATGCAGAGCCGGGGTATATACCCCCTCAGAACATTACATACATGGCACAGGATGTACACAGCAGATATACCCCACTCAGACAGACTACATCCGACACTCGTACACCCCCAAGCTATTCTCCCTCCATCATTCTCTACCACGCCTCCCCTTCATATCCCCCTACTTCCTCTGTGGATCAACCTCCACTCAGGCACTTCCTTACATACATGCACCAGGTGTACACTGCAGATTATACCCCTCAGACATTACATACATGACACAGTGGTGTACACAGCAGTATATACCCCTCAGAAATTACTACATGGCGACAGGGGTACACAGCAGTATATCCCCTCAGAATACATAAAGTGGCCAGGTGTACCACAGCGTATATACCCCCTCAGCCTCTACATACATTGCACAGTATGTAATCGATATCCCAAATTAATGACGTTGAACAGCAGTATATACCCCTCAGACATTACATTACATGGCGACAGGATGTGACAAGAAGTATATTACCCTCAGACATTACATTACATGACACAGGGATGTACACGCAGTATATACCCCCTCAGACATTACATATATGGACACAGGGTGTACACAGCAGTATATACCCCCCTCAGACATTACATACATACCGGGTACACAGCGATAGATACACAGAGTACACAGCAGTATATACCCCCTCAGACATACATACTGGACAGGGTGACACAGCAGTTATACCCTCAGACATTACAACATGACACAGGATGTACACAGCAGTATATACCCCCTCAGACTACATACATGGCACGGATGTCACAGCAGTATATACACCTCAGACATACATACATGGCACAGGTGTACACAGCAGTATATTACACCCTCAGACTACATACATGGCACAGGGGTACACAGCAGTTATATACCCCCTCAGACATTACAATACATGACACGGGATGTACACAGCAGTATATACCCCCTCAGACATTACATACTGGACAAGGGGTACAACAGTATATACCCCTCAGACATTACATACATGAACACAGGATGTATGATACACAGAGTATATACCCCCTCAGACATTACATACATGAAACCAGGTACAGCAGTATACACCTCAGACATTACATACATGACAGGATGTACACAGCAGTATATACCCCCACAGACATTACATACATGGACAGGATGTACACAGCAGTATATACCCCTCAGACATTACATATGGACACAGGATGTACACAGCGTATACCCCTCAGACTACATACATGGCAAAGGATGTACACAGCAGTATATACCCCCTAGACATTACATACATGGACACAGGTGTACACAGCAGTGATATACCCCCTAGACATTCATACATACGGACACAGGTGTACACAGCAGTATATACCCCCTCAGACATTACATACATGACACAGGGTGTACACAGCAGTATATACCCCCTCAGACATTAAACATGCCAGGATGTACACGCAGTCAGTATATACCCCTCAGACAATTACTAACAGGCACAGGGTACACAGCAGTATATACCCCTCAGACATACATACATGGCACAGGGTGTACACAGCAGTATATACCCCTAGACATTACATCATGGCACAGGGTGTACAAGCAGTATATACCCCCTCAGAATCATTAAATACATGACCAGGATGTACCACAGTGCTGATATACCCCCTCAGACATTACATACATGACACAGGATGTACACAGCAGTATATACCCCTCAGACATTACATACATGACACAGGATGTACACAGCAGTATATACCCCCTCAGACATTACATACATGACACAGGATGTACACAGCAGTATATACCCCCTCAGACATACATACTGACACAGGTGTACACAGCGTATATACCCCTCAGACATTTACATACAATGACACAGGAGTGTACACAGCAGTATATACCCCTCAGAAATACATACATGGCACAGGATGTACACAGCAGTATATACCCCCTCAGACATTACACATGACAGGATGTACACAGCAGTATATACCCCCTCAGACATTACATACATGACACAGGATGTACACAGCAGTATATACCCCTCAGACATTACATACATGACACAGGGTGTACACAGCAGTATATACCCCTCAGACATTACATACATGGCACAGGGTGTACACAGCAGTATATACCCCTCAGACATTACATACATGACACAGGATGTACACAGCAGTATATACCCCTCAGACATTACATAAATGGCACAGGATGTACACAGCAGTATATACCCCTCAGACATTACATACATGGCACAGGATGTACACAGCAGTATATACCCCTCAGACATTACATACATGACACAGGGTGTACACAGCAGTATATACCCCCTCAGACATTACATACATGACACAGGGGTACACAGCAGTATATACCCCTCAGATTACATACATGGCACAGGGTTACACAGCAGTATATACCCCTCAGACATTACATACATGGAACAGGATGTACACAGCAGTATTATTACCCCCTCAGACATTAAATACGGACACAGGATGTACACGGCAGTATATACCCTCTCGACATTAACATACATGCACAGGTGTACACGCAGTATATACCCCTCAGACATTACATACATTGCACAGGTGTACACTAGCAGATATACCCCCTCAGACATACAACATGGCCGGTGTACACAGCAGTATATACCCCCTCAGACATTACATACATGGCACAGGGTGTACACAGCAGTATATACCCCCTCAGGACATTACATACATGGCACGGTGTACACAGCAGTATATACCCCTCAGACATTACATACATGACAAGGTGTACACACGCAGTATATTACCCCCTCAGACATTACATACATGTACAGGGTACACAGCAGTATTAACTCAGACATTACATACATGACACGGATGTACACAGCAGTAATACCCCCTCAGACTTACATACATGGCACAGGGTGTACACAGCATAGCAGTATATACCCCCTCAGACATACAATACATGGACACAGGATGCACAGCAGTATATACCCCCTCAGACATTACATACATGACACGGTGTACACAGCAGTATATACCCCCTCAGACATTACATACATGACAGGGTGTACACAGCAGTATACTACCCCTCCGACTTAATACATGGCACAGGGTGTACACGCAGTATATACCCCTCAGACATACATATGGCACAGGGTGTACACAGCAGTATTACCCCCTCAGACATTACATACATGCACAGGTGGGTACACAGCAGTATATACCCCCTCAGACATTACATACACTTGACACAGGGTGTAACAGCAGTATATACCCCCTCAGACATTACATACATGAACAGGATGCACCAGCAGTATATACCCCTCAGACATACATACATGACCACAGGGTGTAACACAGCAGTATATACACCTCAGACATTAACATGACACAGGCAGGTGTACACAGCAGTATACCCCCTCGACTTACATACATGACACAGGTGTAAACAGCAGTATATACCCCCTCAGACATTACATACATGACACAGGGTGTACACACGCAGTATATACCCTCAGACATTACATACATGGCACAGGAGTGTACACAGCAGTATATACCCCTCAGACATTACATACATGACACGGATGTACAACAGCAGTATATACCCCCTCAGACATTACATACAGGCACAGGTGTCGACAGCAGTATATACCCCTCAGCATTAATACATGACACAGGGGTGTACACAGGCAGTAATACACCCCTAGACATTCATACAGGACCAGGTGTACACAGCAGTATATACCCCCTCAGACATTACATATCATGGCCAGGATGTACACAGCAGTATATACCCCCTCAGACATTACATACATGACACAGGAGTACACAGCGAGTATATACCCCTCAGACATACATACATGGCACAGGATGTACACAGCAGTATATACCCCCTCAGACACTAAATACAGGCACAGAGTATGGATACACAGCAGTATATCCCCCTCAGACATACAACATGACAGGTGTTACACAGCAGTATATACCCCCTCAGACATTACATACATGGCACAGGGGTGACACGCAGTATATACCCCCTCAGACATTACATAAATGGCACACAGGATGTACACAGCAGTATATACCCCCTCATTGACATTACATAATGACACAGGATGTACACAGCAGTATATACCCCCTCAGGACATTACAACATGGCACAGGGTACCACGCAGATAGACCCCCTCAGACATACATACATGCACAGGGATGTACACAGCAGTAATACCCCCTCAGACATTACATACAGACACAGGGATGTACACAGCAGTATATACCCCCTCAGACATTACATACATGGCCACAGAGGTGTACACAGCAGTATATACCCCCTCAGACATTACATACATGGCACAGGATGTACACAGCAAGTATATACCCCTCAGACATACATACAGCGAGCCACAGGATGTACACAGCAGTATATACCCCCTCGACATTACATTACCTGACAGAGGGGTACACAGCAGTATATACCCCTCAGACATTAATACATGACAAGGGGCACAAGCGATATACCCCATCAGAATACATACAGCACAGGATGTTACACAGCAGTATACCCCTCAGACATTACATACATTGACACAGGTATGATAACACCGTCAGGACTACCTCAGACATTACAGTACATGGACCAGGAGTGTACACCGTGCATATATAACCCATCAGACATTACATTACATGCACAGGTGTACACAGCAGTATATACCCCTCAGACATTACATACATGGCACAGGATGTACACCAGCACGTATTACCCCTCAGACATTACATACAAGCACAGGATGTGATACACAGCAGTATATACCCCCTCAGACGATTACATACATGGCACAGGGTGTACACGCAGTGATACCCCTCAGACATACATACATGAACAGGGTGTACACGCAGGTACTACCTCAGAATTACATACATGGCAGAGGATGTAACACAGCAGTATATACCCCTCAGACATTAATACATGACACAGGATGTACACAGCAGTATATAACCCCTCAGACATTACTACATAGACACAGGTGTACACAGCAGTATATACCCCCTCAGACCATAAATCAGGCACAGGATGTACACAGCAGTATATACCCACTCAAGACATTTACATACATGACACAGGGTGTACACAGCAGTAATACCCCCTCGACATTACAACATGGACAGGATGTACACAAGAGTATATACCCCTCAGACATTACATACATGGGGACACAGGATCACAGCATATATACCCCTCAGACATTACATACATGGCACAGGGGTACACAGCAGTATATACCCCCTCAGACATTACATCATGACACAGATGTACACAGCAGAGGATAACACCTCAGACAGTACTACATGACACAGGGTGTACACAGCAGTATATACCCCTCACGACATACAATACACACACAGGATGTACACAGCAGTATATACCCCCTCAGACATTACATACAGGAACACAGACTGTGATTACACAGCAGTATCATTAGCCCCTCAGACATTACATACATGACACAGGGTGTACACAGCAGTATATACTGTAGCAATATGTTATATGCTATCCTGGCCTCTAGGGGTCTCACTACTTGTGTGTGTGTACAGTAAAGCAGGTAACAACTTGTTGGTAGACAGACATGAGTATGTGACATGTGTAATGGCAGCTTGTTGAATAAAGAGCCTGAGACCAACCACAGTGTGTGAAGCCAATACAGGAGAGTCAACTAACAGAACATGGTGGCAGCTGGGCACAGAACCTGTGTATAACAAGTCTGCATCTCCTGAGAACCTGTGTTAGTCACAGCAAATGTAAGTACAGAGTCCCTGATAAGACTGCACAATGGAGAGTGGCCTGAAACCCCCTCAGACACTGGATGTCACTTCTTCCAATCTGTCACAGACCTGGAGACACTGGAAGGAAGAGTTCACCCTGTATGTGGATCTGACAGTGGCCCAAAGGGACGAGAAGAGGAAAGTAAAGCTCTTTTACTACCTTATTGGGGAAAAGGTGAGAGAAATAGCCAATACCCTAATCCCAGAAATCTCTGACAGTCTGGTGCTAGAGGACATTGTGCAGGCATTTGACAAACACTGTGACCCCAAAAAGAATGAGACTGTGGAGAGGTACAAGTTCTTCTCAAGGGATCAGGAGGTTGGGGAGAATGTGGACAGATATGTGACAGAACTGAGGAGACTGGCGGCAACATGTGGCTTTGGAGAAATAAGAGACTCTCTCATCAGAGACAGGATAGTGTGTGGCATCAGAGACTCTCACCTCAGAGAAAGGTTACTGAGGGAGGAAGAGCTGACCCTAGTGAGATGCCTGCAGATCTGCAGGGCCGCTGAGCTGACAAAGGACAGCCTGAAGATGATGGAAGCCACCAGGGATGAGGCAGTACATGCTGTATATGGGAGAGCCAAAGCAAGGCCCAGGCTCCCTGAAAGCACCATCCAGTGCACATATTGTGGGAAAAGACATGAGAGAGACAAAGAGAAGTGTCCTGCATATGGTGAAACCTGCAGGATTTGTGGGAAGAGGAACCATTTCTCAGCTCTGTGCAGACTAAAACGGAGCAAACAGCACAGACAAGTGCACACAATGACACAGGACACAGACAGTGATGAGGACATTACATGGCTACAGCTGCAGCCTGCAACAGAGAATGTCCATGTGCTCAAGCAGCAAGTAGCAAAGGAGATGAAACAGTTATTTGCAACCTTTTTGTTGGATGAGCAGCCTATTAGATTTCAGCTGGATTGTGGAGCAAGCTGCAATGTAATTCCATGTGCGCTGCTGAAAAAGCAGGTTTCCATTGAGCCCTCGGACAAGATCCTGGTGATGTACAACAAAAGTGTTTTGAAACCAATGGGGACCTGCAAGCTTAAATTAAGGAACCCATGTAACAAAAAGAGTTACAAGGTGGAATTTACAGTGCTGCCTGGTAGTGATCATGTACCATTACTGGGTGTAAAAGCAGTTCAGGCGATGGACTTAATAAAGGTGCAGACCCACAACATAATGGCTGTTGAAGTGTCCCAGAATATACAAAATTCAAAACCAAAAATACTCGATCTTGAGACTATAAAAACAGAATATGCTGATTTATTTGAAGGTGATGGGTGCCTAGAAGGTAAATATAAACTAGAAATTGATCACACGGTGCCACCTACTAGATTACCGGCAAGAAGGGTGCCTGTAGCTTTAATGCAACCACTAAAAGAGGAGCTACAGGATCTACGGGAGCGAGGAATGATAGCACCAGTCCTGAAGAGCACAGACTGGATCAGCAGTTTGGTCATAGTCAAGAAACTATCTGGTAAATTAAGAATATGCATTGATCCTAAGCCACTGAATAAAGCACTAAAAAGAAATCACTATCCAATGCCTACAATAGAAGATATTCTACCAGATTTATCAAAGGCTAAAATATTTTCAGTATGTGATGTAAAAAATGGATTCTGGCATGTAGAACTGGATGAAAAATCAAGTTCACTGACTACATTTTCATCCCCTTTTGGACGCTTTAAATGGCTAAGAATGCCCATGGGACTAAGTCCTGCTCCAGAGGTGTTCCAGCAGAAATTGATGCAAGCCTTGGAAGGACTCCCTGGAGTCAAAACAATAGCAGATGATATACTTATAGTGGGAGAAGGGGAAGACATGGAATTGGCCATCAAGGATCATGACCAGAAAATGATACAATTTCTGGAGCGATGTAGAGCAAAGCAAATAAAGTTAAACAAGGAGAAATTCAAACTGAAAATGACAGAAGTCCCATATATCGGACATCTTCTTACCTCAAATGGTGTAAAACTTGACCCGGAAAAGGTAAGGGCAGTACAAGACATGCCTACCCCAAAAGATGTTTGTGGAGTTCAGCGATTTCTGGGGATGGTAAATTACCTATCAAAGTTTTGCAAGCATCTAGCAGACATGTGTGAGCCACTGAGACAGCTTACACACAAAGATGTCCTCTGGGAATGGACAGAATCACAGGAAAGTGCTTTCCAGGCAGTGAAGAAGGCAATTGCAGATGCAACAATCCTAAGGTATTTTGATCCAGATAAAGAGGTGGTGGTACAATGTGATGCTTCAGAAAAAGGCCTTGGAGCAACACTGATGCAGGTGCAACAGCCAGTTACATTTGCAAGCAGGGCACTAACACCAACAGAACAGGGATATGCACAGATTGAGAAGGAATTACTGACCGTGGTATTTGGGCTGGAGAGGTTCCACCAGTACACTTATGGTCGCCGATTGACTGTGCAGTCTGATCACAAGCCTTTGGAGAGTATTACCAAAAAAACGCTACTAAATGCCCCAAAGAGACTGCAGCGCATGCTCTTACGACTTCAAAAATATGAGTTTGACATTTGCTTCTGTCCGGGGAAAGACTTACTGATTGCAGATACTCTAAGTAGAGCTTACCTACCCATCACAAAGAATGAAGAAAAAGAAATGGAAAGCATCAATATGGCTGACTACCTAGCAGTGTCAAAGGAAAAACTGAAACAAATTCAGACATTTACAGAGAAAGATAAAACTCTCCAGATTCTCAAAACGGTCATTGTGCAAGGCTGGCCAAAGTACAAGCAGCAAGCACCAAAGGAAGTCTCTCCATTCTTTCACACCAGAGATGAGCTTTCAGTTCATCAAGGAATCATCTTTAAGGGAGATAGAGCTGTGATACCAGAATCGCTCAGAAGAGACATACTAAAAAACTTGCACTCTACTCATCTAGGCATTGAAGGCTGTCTACGCCGTGCACGGGAATCTGTCTATTGGCCAGGTATGAATGACCACATTAAAAATTACATAGCACAATGTGAAATATGTGCGTCACATAGTGATAAGCAACCGAAGGAGACATTGCAACCACATGCAATTCCAAAGAGGCCATGGTCAAAGATAGGCACGGACCTCTTCACATGGAATGACAAAGAATATCTGATCACAGTGGATTATTTCTCCAACTTCTGGGAAGTGGACTATCTGCAGGATACAAGGGCAAGAACGGTGATTAAAAAACTCAAGGCCCATTTTGCCAGGTATGGCATTCCTGACACTGTGTTCTCTGACAATGCTGCTCAATTTACCTCTGAAGAATTTAAAAGGTTTAGCACGACGTGGGAATTTGACCATCAGACATCATCTCCAGGATATCCCCAAAGTAATGGGAAAGCAGAGTCAGCAGTAAAAACAGCTAAAAGACTAATGCAAAAAGCAAAGCAGGCAGGTTCAGATGTATACCTGTCTATACTGGATCACAGAAACACCCCCACACAAGGCCTCCACAGTAGCCCAGCTCAGAGGCTCATGAGTAGACGGACCAGGACACTCTTACCAACTGCTAGTCATTTACTTAAGCCAAAGCTTATGAAACAAGTTGATGATCAATTGAGAAAAAATCAAGAGAGGCAAGCTTTCTACTATAACAAATCGGCAAAAGATCTGCCTGAACTTCAGAGAAATGATAATGTGCGGATCCAGCCCAGCAGCAAATATGACAAGCACTGGCTAAAGGCAAAGGTGGTCCAGAAGCTGGGGCCTCGCACTTATGAAGTTGAAACAGAGGAGGGAAGGAGACTAAGGAGAAATCGCAGACATCTGAGAAAAACGCATGAACACTATGATGCTTGGCCATTTGAACGTTATCCAGATATCCAAGACAATGAGACGGCAAGCACAAGCCAGGAGACAACAGGGGCAGCTGAGAATGAAGCTGCGAGGAGTGAGGACAGTAACCAGAGAGAAGACAGTGTGACAGAACCAGAAGAACACTCAGATGTTTGTGGCAAAACATCTTATGTTACACGAGCTGGAAGGATGATACAAAGGCCAGCTCACCTCAAGGATTACACCTAAATAGACTTATTATGTTTTTTTTTATTATTGTTTCATGTTTAACAGTTTTCTTATATTTAATTGTTCCATTTAAAAGAGAAAGGATGTAGCAATATGTTATATGCTATCCTGGCCTCTAGGGGTCTCACTACTTGTGTGTGTGTGTACAGTAAAGCAGGTAACAACTTGTTGGTAGACAGACATGAGTATGTGACATGTGTAATGGCAGCTTGTTGAATAAAGAGCCTGAGACCAACCACAGTGTGTGAAGCCAATACAGGAGAGTCAACTAACAGAACATATACCACCTCAGACATTACATACATGACACAGGGTGTACACAGCAGACAGGAAGAAATATCTTTGATTGCCAGTAACGTACAAGGGCCTAAGCAGCCTACGTTATTTCTTAAACCGACGAAAGACGAAAATGACCGTTAATTTTGCTCAAACGCCTTCGTAGCATCCAATGGACCACCAACCGCGTCCCTCTCCCGATTATTGTAGCCATGATCATATTATATTTATAAATCTTCAAAAATTCTCGGATATCTGCCTGCCCTGCCCAAACCCTGATTGATCAAGGCTTACTAACGGAAGGGATAGCGAGGTCACTAGAACGGAGAGTGCAAACTGATTTTGCATAATCTTTAGACTCTATTGTGGAAGCAATGAGATGGGCACAAGTTTGGGGGGATTTCCAGTTTAGGGAATTGTGACAATGGTGCCTGAACAGAATTTAGGGAAGACCCACGCCTCTGGTGCTCAGAGAGAAACTCGCGTTAATTCTGGGAGGAGGGTGTTTATCTTGGACTGAGTTCTAATACTGATTAGTATTAGATACCATCTGCCATGGGGGACTTTCCTAGGTGGAAGTGAGTTTATTATTTTTTGGATTTGATCGAGAGATCAAGAATAGATCTATTCGGGAGTACGAATTGTGTTTGCAAGAAAATAACGAATAGTCCCTTTTCCGTATGATGGAGTAATCTCCAACTGTCAAATAAGTCATGTTCAAATAGCGTTTTGTTGAGGGATTGTGATGGTGATCTGTTAGTGGAAGTAGAGTCCACGGAGGGGTGTGGGACCGAGTTAAAGTCACCACACCATATGACATAACCGCCTTGGGAGGTGGCCACCATGCGAAGAAGGGACGCTTGTTAGGGGCATATATTCCTATCAGTGTGTACTCAACATCATTTATCAAACATTTTAAAACGATATATCTTCCCAATGTATCTGTTTTGCATGAGATCAGGGAGAAGGCCACCAAATTCTTGATAGACTAGGTAAACACACCATCTTTCTCGCCAGTGTTTTGTTTCTCGTGGTACAGATTGGTGGGCTTTGAAAAATGTGTGGGAATAGCGGATGCTTAATTCTATGGGCATCCTTCTCGAATAGGTATGTCTCCTGATCGCAGAATACATCGCATCTCAAGGAAGTTGCTTCCTTCCACATATATGATCTTTTACACGGGTTATTAAGACCCTTCACGTTAAGGGTAGCGAATTTAAGCACCATGGCTATAGTGCAGTGGTGGCGAACCTATGGCACTGGTGCCAGAGGTGGCACTCGGAGCCCTTTCTGTGGGCACTCAGGCCATCACCAGAGATGACTCCAGGTATCTTTCTAGCGAGTCCCAGACAGCCCAGGACTGCTGTTGCACAGAACTATTTTAAATTGCAGTGCTACCTGGACTACAGAGTAGTGGGGAAAGGTGTGTGGACAGACTGGATATCATTGAGCTCCGCTCCCGGCTCCTGCGACAATTTCTTCTGTTTATGGGACCTGGAAGAGATAGCTCAATTGATTATCCAAATTTTAGAAGAGAAGGGAAAGTATAAATCACAAATGAATTTCTGTGTTAAACTTTGCGATAAATAATGGGGGTCGGTTGTTGTAGTTTGGGCACTCGGTCTCTAAAAGGTTAGCCATCACTGCTATAGTGTATCCATGCAACAGTAGTCGCTATGCCAAATATTTTAGCGCTTACCGTATGGTGCAATCTGGTGGCCCTCTCCCTGCTCCCCACTTCTCCACACCCAGCCATTGGGTAGTTAGCGATATATAGTAATATGGATGCCTTCTGAAATAGAACATAAATATCAGTAACGAGGAAAACAAACAACATCACATTATGTAAAACCATATCTCCTACTCAGGGAGAAGAAACAGGAAAGCTAATATAGCTGTTCGCTGGTGGTGGTGGTGGGGGGGGGGGGGATATAGCCGATGCCAGGTAAGTTCACAAAAGGTTCCGCAATATGTCCAGCTTCTTGTTAAATAGTGCTTGGTGGCATGTTTGGAGGTTACTGTCTTCCAGTTTGAATGGAGTTTCGTTAATGGACGACCAGTGTTAAAAGCGCATCTCTCTCAGAGGTTGCGTCCTCTGTAGTGTGAAACCCCGAGAAGGCCTCAGATATGATGGGTTGTGCTTATGGATGCAGGGGGGACATACTAAGAGATTCTGCCGCCACTGGTGTTGAGTTTTTTGGCGCTGCTTTGCCTGCTTCTGGTCTCCGGGGATGGCGGATTGCCGGTGACTCCCTATCGGAGGACGGAGCTGCAAGTGTGCGAGGTTCTCTCCGCGAAAGATGTCCGGCTCGTCGGAGTGGAGTTGCTCCGTCCGTTGTTCCTCAGAGAAGGCGGTGAGGACGGTAGGTGAGCGATTGTCAAGAGTAAACTCGACGTTTACCCTGCTTTGCAGCTTTCCTTTTTGCCGTGTATCTCAGTTATGGGGGTTTGTTTGGGACATCGGTAAGCACCCAAAGGTGAGGTTTAGTGGCGTGCTCAGTCGATTTTCTTCGTCGCTTTATGCTGGTATCAGTGGGGCTCTGAGCTCAAGCGTCGATTCAGCTTGACAGCTAGGCCACGTCCTGGGTTTTTAATTTTTTTTATGTCTTGTGACTTTTATTGTTTGTGATGAACTACTACATTTTGTTTACCATTAATTTGATCTGTGTACGCATCCAACTTCTGGTGTGGTTCTGTGATAATGGGTATGGGAACTTGTGGGTGGAGTTGATTATTTTGTACTTTGGTAGTGCCTGCTCTAGGAGGGAGGGACAGTTTGAAGATGGTGCAGGCAAGAGGAAGTGCACACCCAGGGTTGAGCAGCAGCAGGGAGGAGAAAGGGAGCAAATACCACTCCTATTTAAAGTGCAAACGCCCCATGTAATAAATTGCAAACACAGGAACCCCACAGTCGTGGGGCACCCCTCCTTATTACGTAGGGGGGACACTCTTCCATCATATCAAAAAGGCCCCAGATATTTGCAAGTGCATTCAAGAATATAAAGTGGCTTGTGAATTTGAACAATAATACAAACCAGTTATCAAATTGACGGGCACACCAATTCTATCGGCTGGGTGTCACTCTCTTGGAGTACAGGTCCATCTACAAGTTTAGGGAACACAGCAGTCCCAGCACATGCCAGGAAGTAGCGGGTGTGTAGTGGTAACTGACATAGAGCAGGCTGACAGTTAAGAACGGCCGGGTGAAGGGGGGAGAGGGGTGTGAGTGCCAACGGTTGAGATCAGCCAACATTGTGAAGAGCAGCTCTGACGCCTGTTCAGTCCAGTGGTGTTTAACACCTTGCCAACCGAGGACGAACTACCGTTAAATGGCCGCCATCTTGGATGGCCGATCGCCGCCCTCCTGGGACTTCATCGGAGGGCAGCGATCGGTTGCTATGGCAGCTAGAGTCTCATTGAGAGGTCGTAGGCTGCATGTGCAATGATTATTAATAGCCGGCAGAGGGAGCATTAAAGTCAAGAAAATAGCCATATAGCTGCATAAAGAGGATTAGCAGTATATAGTATTAGCAAATGGACCTCTGCAGGGTATAATGGTAAAAAAAAAAAAAAAAATAGTAAATAAAGTAAGTTTTAAATCACCCCCTCTTTCCTAGAACTGATTAGAAATATAAAATAAACAGTAAAAATCATAAACACATAGGTATCATCGCGGTCCCAATGTGATGTCCGACTCAAACTTATATTAGCGTTTTCCCAGCGTTTAACCCCATACACAAAATTGCGCGCCAAGCATCGAAATGGCACTTTTTGCTGCATTTTGAAAAAATATAAAAATTCTATAACAGTGATCACAACAGCCCCTCCATACAGTCCCATAAAGAAAGCATCAAAACTTCAAATAAACAGTAGCAAAAAAATGACACCACCCACAGCTCCGTGCAATGAGAGATGACAGATGTTATGAGTGCCGAAAATGGGCAAAATGAAGAATTCTTTTTTTTTTTGTACAAAAGTTTTAATTTTTTTAAATGTATTGAAAACAGTATCAAGCCGTACAAATTTGGAATCATGTGATCGTACCGAACATAGAAACAATAGACTGTGATTTGGGCGGCATCAGAGAATAGTCTGGTAAAAATCCAACACCCAAAGAAAAAATCGGTGTGGGCGTGAAAAATGAAAATGCAAAAAAACGAAAAAAGGGCACTTCACTAAGTGGGTTAATTATTAACACCACCTACCCTATCTACAGCTGGAAAAATGCGTGTGGACGTGTCATCCGAACACGCGCAGTGTATATTCCATACCTAGCATTTTTTTTTTTTTGGGGCATGCCTGGTATCCAAGTGATTACCCGAAAGGCAATGGCCAGGAACATTGGTATCTCTGATGCATGACGTGACTCAGCACTATTTTCTTCCAGGCTCTTGATATCACAGCATTCCTTCTGATTATCCCCACAGGAGTAGGAGGAGTAGAGCATGTTTTAATGTTAGACGGGCGTCATGCTTGCCGGTTAGAATTAAGATCCTCTACCTTGCCCTAAAGTTGAATTTTACATCGTGCTTTCGAATTTTATCCGCACATCTATGTTCTCTTGCGCTCTTTTCCCCTTAATGATAGTTACCATGGTGTAATTACAGGGCAGTAAAGCGTTAAATAACATGTAGGGTTTCACTGAATGTTTGCAGCCCGTGTTGTACCCTGCCTAGGTGGGACGATCCCCGGGCTGCACTAAAAATAATACAAGGAAGTTCCCTGCTGTGGCTGGATGGCCGTACTGGAAGCTGTAATACTTAAGAGAGACCCCGTCATGAAAAATAACCCCCCTAAAGTATTTTCATAAACATGCATTAGGAGAGCATTGCCTACTTCCTTCATTGTCCTTAACTGCCTTGTAAACCGTAAGCAAGAGGTCCTAAAGAAACCTGTATGCACATTAGACCTGTGAATGTCAATGCAAGCAGTAGCCTATTACAAGCTGTCCGTGATTCTGGTGGAGTGGAGGCACAGACCACAACATACCAGTGCTTGACTGACAGCTGCTCATGTACTGGCTGACTCTGCCTCCATGTGCTTGGGGTGGCCACGCCTCCTGCAGCGTGTGTGTGTATAAGGAGATATAACAACAGCCCAGGATGCAGCCATGGTATAGCAGAACATGTCAGGGCACTTGTGTAGCTGATGTCGTGTCTATGTATCAGGAGAGTGCAGACAGGTCAGCAGATTAAAGCACAGACATTAGCAATGCGTTACCTGAATGACACACATGACATAAAACAGACGGGAGGAGATGGGGAGGGGGGTAACAGGGGTGACAATCACTTGCCTTTGAGCATGTGACCAGCGCCATTTACATTGATAAGAATAGATGATTTTACATGAATAATGTATGAAAATACTAGATAAAGGCGGGATGGGTCCTTGTGAGCTGCTCCAACAGGTAGATGGTGACAGGACAGTGACACACCGACCTGATGACAGGGGTCCTTTAAAGGGTGCCCATGAAGAAAATAGTTCAAATCTCTATCCCTAGTGATGTCTACACACTAAAGATCATTTTAACCCCTTACTTTACAATTTGGTAATCAAGTTTTATTCGCGTTTAGCTCCTGTAACAAAAAATTCCAGGTGTGAAAACATCCAAGGTTGTGAGCTGGGGGGACTCTTGAGCAGAGACCATTAACCCCTGTATCAACCGACCCATAGTTTTCATCTAATGACCGACACCATTTTCAAATCTGCCCTGGTCACAATCATTGGTTATAACTTCAGCAAACTAACAGTCATCCGGGTGGATTTTGGAATGTTTTTCGTGACACATTGTACTTATGTTAGTTATAAAATTTTAATGATAAGTTTTGCGATTCGTTCTGAAAAAGGGAACAATTTGGCAAAAGCTGTGTAAAAAGTTTCATTTTCCAAGTTTGAAAGTGTTGTCCAGACCAGAAAGTTAAAGATACCCAAAAGTTTGATAATTAACATTTCGGAAGTGTGCTTTATGCTGAGATGATATTTTATGCTTCCGGTCATTTTTCTAGGATGTTATTTGCCGCAGAACTTTAACTTATTCTTTCATTTTCATGAAATCCCCAAATCTACTTTTGAGGGAAAACTCAGCTTTAAGTGACTCTGAGAGGCCTAAATAATAGTAAAACCCCATAAATTACCCACTATAGAAAGTTTCACCCCTCAACGATGTAAAACAACTTCATTAAGTCTATTAACCTAAGTATTTTAACATGGGTTAAAACAATATGACCTGCGATTTAGAAACTTTTGAATTTTTTTTGAAATTAAATTAATTAGGCCAAAACGACATTTCAGTAATATAAATGATACAACGCTCTGCAAGTTGATGCCCAATTTCCCGCGTGTAGAGAAACTCATATGTGGTTGGTAAACTGCTTTATGGGCGCACGCGCCGGGCATAGAATGGAAAGCAGCTTCCATTTACAGCAGATTTGTATTGTCACATTGTAAAGCCTAGAAATTAAATTTTTTTTTTGGTAATGCGAACCATATGAGCTTATATTTGCGTAGTGAGATACAATGTATAAAATTCATGTTTGGGGTCTATAGCTATCATGAGATTTATTAACTGTTTCAAGGGGTACACAAACAAAAATCATCAATTTTTATTTGGATTTTTAGCTTTTTGTTTCCACCGCTCACCGTAATGTAAAAATAATATTTTATCTTTATTCTCTGGTTCACTACGATTGCGGTCATTTATAAATTTTTCTATCTTTGCTCATTACTGATCAAAAACAATATTGAGAGAATATCGCATTGTTTTTACTATTGACAAATTTTTAGGGCCATAACTTTGTATTATGTTGTCAGACCTTGTTGAGGGTTTTTTTGCAAAAAGCTGTGTTTCTTTCAGGCGTATCATCATTAGGCACGTAACTTTTTTGATCACTTTTTTGAACATTTTTTGTGATGATGTTTGATGAAAAATTGTATATTTCGGGAAGTTTTTCAAGTTTTTTTTTTTTTTTTTTACGTCGTTCACCGAGCGGGTTCAATTTACATTTATTGACCAGATTAATATGGACACGGTGCTACCAAATATGTACTTTTTTTGTGTTTTTGTGTTTTATATACTTTATTTGAATTTTATGTGTAAAATCGGGATATTAGGGATTTTATTTCAATTATTTATTTAATATAATTATAAATGACTTTTTTTTTTTTACTCTTCTGCATTTTCCACCTTTGGGCTTGAAGAAACTTATCCGATCGCTTGTTCAAGCCTTTACACTTCATACACTTGTTTGCAGTGTACAGTGTAAGTAAATGAGCATGCTCAGTACTTACAGATGGGTCCTGCAGGAAGGCGAAACCGGCAGTGATATCACAGCCCGACATCGGCACCAACCTAACCCGATGTCCCGAAATCGTCTCTGACGCGCCGCCGTAAAAGTTTAAGTTTCCTCTTGCTGGGTGAATGCTGTGTGTTGACAATGTGCTTAGATCATTAGGGTACAAGGTCCATAACCACATGTTTATTAGCTTCTGAACATTGTGAATAGTATCTTACAAAGAAAAAGAGATGAGACAGATCAGAGATGTGAGATCCATGAATGATATTAACATGACAATCTCAACTTTGCGTATAACAGCCACCCAACATCTATCGTCTGCTATATGCCTCTCCTCCCTGGATAAATCTATATGTCTGTAGCTTGTAGCTCTCTCCTGTTGTTTGCGGCAGGATGTCAGGTGTGTGTCTGTGAAGCTCCTCTGGAATGAAAGGGTGGGGGCTGGATGGAGAGAGCAGCTCAGCATACATAGTAAAAACAAATGCCTGTGACCCTTAAACTCAGAAGATCCAGGGTCGAGGTCTAGGGGCAACCAAAATGGTACACCAGGAACTGATTAGAGATGGGGTTGAATTATATCTGTGAAATGCTGTATTTTAACATTTGAATTCAAACAAGGAAAAGAGTATGTGTTTAGTTTATCTTGAGTCATTTATAAGAGATTAAAGGCAAATTAGTCAACATTAGATATCTTTTTCCAATATTTATGCTCCTACTTAAACAGGACATGGCTGGTGAGGGTTTTGAAAAAATTGTACTGTTAGGAAGTATCTGTTGTGGGAAGCAACCTGATCTGTGCATTTACACCGCAACCCGTTGTCTTGATTTAAATAATAAAGGACATGGTGCTGGTTACGGATGCCTTGTGTTTCTCTAGAAATGCATATGCGATCATGCCGAGGACACTCCCCGGGGATAAGAGTTGAATTTGTAAACACAAGTGTAGCGTCACGTGTAGGGAGCCAAACCCTCTGCTGGATGCCACGACTCATTGACAAAAAACATAGTTGCGTTGCGGAAATTAAGGCACCAAACAGACTTACTGTATTACCCTTGCTGACCTCAGGAATAAAGTTGTAAACCTGCCTAACTTATTCTTCTAGCAGAAGAAGTATATACACGGGGCACAAGGGGGATACATTAATTTCCACATTGATAAAAACACAAAACAAAGGAGAGGCTATTCCCATCTAGTCAGTGAAAATAAAATGACTTCAGCATGGTGCCAAGAGTACATTACCTGGACCGGGCCACGATCACAGAAGTTTAGTGGGGCTGGTTTAGGGGACTGACTACGGAGAGCCCGAGCTCCGATCCTGTGAAAGTGTTGAGACGCGGCCAGCTTATGATACACACAGTGTTGGATTAGTGTCCCATAGGCCACGGATGGTCATACGACTGGGACCCCCCAGCTTGTCAAACCAAAATGTGCCCGGATGTTTAGGACTTAAACAGAACTGTTCCAACCACACATATGTGGATAGCACATACCAATTCTGTAGGGCTCTATACGAGTTCAGGAGCACTTATATTTTCTTTGCAGCTCCCACACTTGCGGAGTTCTCAGTCCCAGTATCTGACCATTTAATCAGAGAGGAGGGGCTGGATGCGGAGGTGCATGTTATGCTACTATTTCTTCATACTGTCCATCAGTGGCGACAATGTCAGAGAAGCTTACTGTGAACAGTAATCAGCTTGGTTTTTGTCTATGTTAATCTAAGGCTGTGTTCACTCACATTCTTGCTAGCACTTCTGTCAACTTTGCATTACACTGTGTTTGAAAAATGCAATTTTACACATTGCAATGTGACCAGGATGCAACACGGTGGAACATGAGGTAGTGTAAACGCAAATTCATTGTAAACACATATGCATGTAAAGTAATAAAGTGCAATTAAACACAATGTAAGCACAACACTGTGTAAACGGTATGTAATGTGAAGACAATGCCATACAATTCAAAGCCCATGCAGATGTAAAGCAAATGCGATGCAAGTGCGACAAACGCAAATACAAGTGTGAGTCAGGTAAATGCAATGCAATCCTGACACAAAGCAACGCCATGTAATTGCAAATACAACATAATTGCATCACGAATTCATGTAAAGTGCAAATGTTAATAAGGGCACCAAAGTATAACACGCAATGTAAACATGAAATAAATGCAAACAAACACATAAATGAAAACACCACATACGCAAATGTGATTCAATCACATAAACACAAGCGGCACGTAAATGTGATGTGTTAATGCGACAGAATCACAATTGCCACATAAGTAATGCAATGCAAACTCACATAGTGGTTAACGTGATTTAAACATGGCAATCTGCCTAATGTAAGTGTAAAACGCGACATATACACAAAGCAAACATAAAAGCAATTGACGTAAATGTGAGTGTAAGCAGGACGTAACACAAACCCAAGTAAACGCAAATGTAATGCAACACGACAGAAGCTTAAACACCAACGTGGAAGTATAAACACAGCAGAAATGTACTTTTTAGCGTAATTGCATGGCACATAACACTATGGAAACGGCATGCAAAACGCAGATGAAACATGTAATTTTTTTCAGGTGGCGTAGCTGCGCGCAATGCACATAGCGCTGGCCTCGGAGCATGCTGCGCACTGTAGGCCTGGTTCTGCGCATGCACACAGCGCATGGTATTTGCAGGAGGTATGCAGCTACGAGGAGCAGTGCACCGAAAGATTACCTGGTAGGCAGAGGAACGGGCTACTGGGGCGTGGAGTAGCCAGCGACTAGTAGCCTATGTCCGGTACTCCACGCCCAGTGCACTTGAAAAAATTGCATATAAAAACAAAGTTTACAAAAGGATGCGGACTAAGGATAGCCCTAAAAAGGCTATCCTTACATCCCATTCATCATCACCTACAACCGATCTACCTATATAGTGAATCGTGTGGTAGGTTCCCTTAAACACACTGTAATAGGGCCAACTGATTAGTGGAAACGTTCCTCTCCTCCGCCCCCCACGCTCACTCCTGTTCCCCAGCTCCCACTGTCTCTAATCCACCCTGACCTACAGCCTTTCCTCCTGTGGCTGCCTGTCTCCTGGTTTCCTACGTTATCCTTTTCCCCTCAGCATCATTTCTTCTGCCGGTCACAGACTCGTGGAGGGGCTGGTAGTCAGAGGGTGAGCTACCTCCTTCACATGATCCCCAGGACGCCATTGAGGAAAGCAGGACTGATCCGCCTACCTCTTGTTCCAATGTTTCGGGCTGCGCTTCAGCTTTTATCTACGAGACCAGGAGGAGGCGGAACAACCGGTGGAGGGGAGGCCCGTTGACATTCTCCCAGCGCGTGGCGCCAGGACAGTAGGCCCCAAAACCAGCATTGTGTAGTCAAAATCGGGACGGGAGGGCGGTATGGGGTCGGTATATACTGCTGTGTACACCCTGTGTCATGTATGTAATGTCTGAGGGGGTATATACTGCGGTTTGACTCCTGTGTCATGTATGTAATCCTGAGGGGGGTATATATGGTGTGACACCGTGATGTATGTAATGTCTGAGGGGGTATATACTGCTGTGTACATCCTGTGCCATGTATGTAATGACAAGGGGGTATTACTGCTGTGAACACCCTGTGTCATGTATGTAATGTCTGAGGAGGTATATACTGCTGTGTACATCCTGTGTCAGTATGTAATGTCTGAGGGGGTATATACTGCTGTGTACATCTGTGTCATGTATGAATGTCTGAGGGGGTATATACTGCGTGTACATCCTGCGCATGTATGTAATGTCGAGGGGGTATATACTGCTGTGTACACCCTGTGTCATGTATGTAATGTTCTGAGGGGGGGGTATATATGCTGTGTACATCCTGGTGCCATGTATGTAAGTCTGAGGGGGATATACGCTGTGCTACATCCTGTGTAATGTTTGAGGGGTTATATACTGCTCTTGGGCATCCGTGCCATGTTAGTAAGTCTGAGGGGGTATTACTGCTGTGTACATCCTGGTCATGTATGTTGTCTGAGGGGGTATATACTGCTGTGTCACTCCTGTGTCATGTATGTAATGTGTCTGAGGGGGTATATACTCTGTGTACACCCTGTGTCGTATGTAATGTCTGAGGGGGTATATACTGGTGTACACCCTGTGTCATGTATATGTAATGTCTGAGGGGGGTATATACTGCTGTGTACACCCGTGTCATGTATGTAATCGGAGGGGGTATATACTGCTGGTGACATCCGTTGGCCATGTACTGTAATGTCTGAGGGGTATATACTGCTGTGTACATCCTGCATGTATGTAATGTCTGAGGGGGGTAATACTGCTGTGACACCCTGTGTCATGTATGTAGTGTATGAGGGGGGGTATATACTGCTGTGTTACATCCTGGTCATGTATGTAATGTCTGAGGGGGTATATACTGCTGTGTACACCCGTGTCCATGTATGTAATGTCTGAGGTGATATATATGCTGGTTCCACGTGTCATGTATGTAATGTTAGAGGTGGTATATACTGCTGTGTACACCTGTGTCATGTATGTAATGTCTGAGGGGTATATACTGCTGTGTACAATCCTGTGTCATGTATGTAATGTCGGGGGGGTATATAATGCTGTTGTACACCTGTGCCATGATGTATGTCTGAGGGGGGATATACTGTGTTGTACACCTGTGTCGATGAATGTCTGCGAGGTGATATCTGCTGTGTACATCCTGTGCCATGTATGTAATGTCTGAGGGTATATACTGCTGTGTACATCCTGTGGTCATGTATGTAAGTCTGAGGGGGTATATATGCTGTGTATACATACATCCTGTGCCTTGATGTATGTCTGAGGGCGGGGTATATACTGCAGTGTACACCCTGGGCCATGTATTAATCGCTGAGGGGGTATATACTGCTGTTGTACATCCTGTGCCATGTATGTAATGTCTGAGGGGTATATACTGCTGGGTACATCCTGTGTCATGTATGAATGTCTGAGGGGTTGGTATCTATGCTGTGTACACCTGTGTCATGTATGTAATGTCGAGGGGGTATTACTGCTGTGTACACCGTGCATGTATGTAATGTCTGAGGGGGTATATACTGCGTGTACACACCCTGTGCCATGTATGTAATGTCTGAGGGGGTATATACTGCGTGTAACCCTGTGCCATGTGTAATGTCTGAGGGAGGGGGTCATGATACTGCGTGTACACCCTTGCCATGTATGTATGTCTGAGGGGGTATATACGCTGACACCTGTTGCATGTATGTAATGTCTGAGGGTGGTTATATACTGCTGTGTACACCTGCCATGTATGTAATGTCTGAGGGGGTAATACTGCTGTGTACACCTGTGCCATGTATGTAATGTCTGAGGGGGGATATTACTGCTGTGTACAACCCTGTGCCATGTATGTAATGTTGCGGGGGTATATATGCTGGTGTACATCCTGTGTCATGTATGTAATGTCTGAGGGGTGTAAATACGCGTGTACATCCTGTGTACTGTATGTAATGTCTGAGGGGGTTATACTGGTGTACATCCTGGTCCATGTATGTAATGTCTGAGGGGTATACTGCTGTGTACACCGTGTGCCATGTAGTGTAATGTATGAGGGGTATATTGTGTGTTACATCTGTGGCCTGTATGTAATGTCTGAGGGGGGGTATATTACTGCTTTGTACACCCTGTGCATGTATGTAATGTTGAGGGGTATAACTGCTGTGTACATCCTGTGCATGTATGTAAGTGAGGGGGGTATATATGCTGTGTACATCCTGTGTCATGTATGTAATGTCTGAGGGGGTATATACTGCTGTGGACATCCTGTGTCATGTAGTAATGTCTGAGGGGGGTATATACTGCTGTGTACATCCGTGTCACTGGAGGTAATGTCTGAGGGGGTATATACTGCTGTGTACATCCTGTTGTCATGTATGTAATGTTGTGAGGAGGTATATACTGCGTGTACATCTGCTGTCCTGTATGTAATGTCTGAGGGGGGGTTATACTGCTGTGTACAATCCTGTGTCATGTATGTATGTCTGAGGGGGTATATACTGCTGGGTGTACACCTGTGTCATGTATGTAATGTCTGAGGGGGTGGGTATTAATAGCTGTGTACATCCTGTGTCATGTATTGTAATGTCTGAGGGGGTATATACTGCTGTTGTACACTCTTGTGTCATGTATGTAATGTCTGAGGGTGGTATATACTGCTGTGTACACGCTGTGCAGTATGTAATGTCTGAGGGGGTATATACTGTGTGTACACCTGTGTCAGTATGTAATGTCTGAGGGGGTTATACTTGCTGGTACACCCTGTGTCATGTAGTATTGTTGAGGGGTATATACTGCGTGACATCCTGTGCCCTGTATGTAATGTCTGAGGGGGTATATATACGCGTGTACATCCTGGGTCATGTATGTAATGTCTGAGGGGGTATTATGCTGTGTTACATCCTGTGTCATGTATGTAATGTCTGAGGGGGTATATACTGCGTGTACATCCTGTGTCATGTATGGATGTCTGAGGGGGGGTAGGGGGTATATCTGCTGTGTACATCCTGTGTGTATGTATGTAATGTCTGAGGGGTATATACGCTGTGTACACCCTGTGCCAGTATGTAATGTGAGGGGGTATATACTGCTGTGTACATCCTGTGCCATGTAGTAATGTCTGAGGGGGGTATATATGCTGTGTACACCTGTGTATGTATGAATGTCTGAGGGGGTATATACTGCTGTGTACATCCTGTGTCATGTATGTAATGTCTGAGGGGGTTATACTGCTGTTGACATCCTGTGTCATGTATGTAATGTCTGATGGGGGGTATATACGTGTGTACACCCGTGTCCATGTATGTAATGTCTGAGGGAGGTATATACTGCTGTGTACATTCTGTGTATGTATGTAATGTCTGAGGGGGTATATAATGCTGTGTACATCCTGTGTCTGGTAGTAATGGTCTGGGGGGTTGGTAGGGTATATACTGCTGTGTCATCCTGTGTATGTATGTAATGTCTGAGGGGGTATATATGTGTGTAACAGCAATGTATGGAAGTCTGGGGGGTATATATGCTGTGTACATCCTGTGTCATGTATGTATGTCCTGAGGGGTATATACTGCTGTGTACACCTGTGTCATGTATGTATGTCTGAGGGGTAGGGGGTATATACTGCTGTGTACATCCTGTGTCATGTATGTAAGGTCTGAGGTGGGGGTATATACTGCTGTGTACCCCTGTGTCAGATGTAGTGTCGGAGGAGGGGGGTAATACTGCTGTGTACACCCCTGTGCAGTGTAGGTAATGTCTGAGGGGGTATATACAGTCATCCTGTTCCTGCAGCTGAAAAACACCCTTCAGCATGATGTTGCCACCACCATGTGTCATTGTTGGGATTGTATTTGGCAGGTGATGAGCAGTGCTTGGTTTTCTCCACACATGTTGCTTAGAGTTAACACCGAAATGTTAAATCTTCATCTCATCAGACAGAGAATCTTATTTATCATAGTCTGGGAGTCCTTCACAAGTTTTTTTGCAAACTTGCACTCAGGATAGGCTTCCCTTGGCACACTCTTCCATAAAACCCGACTGGGGAAGGGCTGCATTGATAGTTGACTTTGTGGAACTTTTTCGGACCTCCCTTCTGCCTTTCTGGAGCTCAGCCACAGTGATCTTGACCTCTCTCACCAAGGCTCTTCTCCTATGATTGCTAAGTTTGGCTGGATGGCCAGGTCGAGGAAGACCACAAAATAGAGAAAAAAATATTTTCACTATGACCGGAGCTCCAAGGATTCTAAAACTTCGATGAACAGCACCAATCTTCAATTTCTCCTGCTGAAAGTATGTCACCATTCAGACTAGCACCATCGCATTCTCATTCTCCTCCATTATTATATTGTAACTGGAAGAAAACATGCAGGCAGATGGTGTGGTACGTTCCAACAAGGTTAAAATTTATTCCAATTCATTATACTCACAAAAATCCATAAAAAATGCGCATATCACAAATTCACATAACGGGACGCTAGCTTTCTATCCGCCCGACCCAGGGTTTCGCCGGCAAGGCTTCTTCCGGGGCGTCGAGGAAGAGTTGTGGTTGTCCCAAACTGAGCTCCTTGGACAATTCCTTAGATCTCATGATTCTCATGTGCTCTGACGTGCACTGTGAGGTCTTATATGGACAGGTATGTGCCTTTCCTAATCAAGTCCAGTCAGTTCAATTGAACACAGCTAGACCCCAATAAAGGAGTAGAGATTTCAATGAAAATGAGAAGGAAATGCACAGCATGTGAGTTAAATGAATGTCACAGCACTGGGTCTGGATACTTATGACCATGTGATATTTCAGTTTTTCTTGTTTAATAAATTTGCAAAAATATCTACATTTGTATTTTTTTTCAGTCAAGTTGTAGTGCAGTGTGTACATTAACGAGCAAAAAAAATAAATACCAGATAGATTTATGATCTTACAAATTGGTTGCAATGAAACAGAGTGAAAAATGTATAGGGGTCTGAATACTTTCCGTACCCACTGTATGTGTTTATGTGTGTAGAGGTCCAATTGTAAAATGTGTAAATAGATTTAGAGTCTGAAGGATTTACTGTCTGAAGGATAGTTACTTTCTATTTGTGAATATGGGATTTTGTAAGTAATTGTTGCTTTATACTTACTGGTTTGCCTATATATAAAGTAGTATAATGTGTTGCGTGCCACATGCGCATTAGGCAAAGATCGGCTGTACCCGATTGATAGTTCTGTCTTATAAGTGCACAGCTCAGTGCTCAATCCCCTGTGACCCGTCCAAGGTTTTGGACATGTGCACTAGCACTTAGATGGCACGGGCGATACACGTGGTATGCAGCGTCTGTCGAGGTGCATGTGCCTGAAAGTCAGGCTAACAATACTTCCGTTGACCATTCAGGCACCCTACCATCTGTTTCATGCCCCCTGAAGAAGCTTGAAAGCGAAACATGTGTTGTCATGTTCTGGTCGTGGTTCGTTATCCTTTCTGGACATCATGGGTAAGATACTTGTCTTTAATTAATTTAGAATGCTCAATGCCTGGACATATCACTATAGAATAGTAAATAGTGATGTTTTAATATTTGAGAGTTATTACGCCTTCCCATGATGTGCATTGACCCACCACTGGAGGCATTACTCCAGACTTGCATTTCCAATATTACCTAGATATATTCTTTTTATTTATTGTATGATAAAGCTTCTGTGGTATTTTTAATGATTTATGAACATTTGACTCATTCTATAGGAATCTTCCCAGTTTACTCCTTGTGGCTAAAAATCAGTCTATGGTCATGTGATGTCACACAGGTCCTTATATGTATCATCTAGCCTGTGCTTTTCCCTCCCCAGTTACCTTCTCTCACATTCTCTTCCTGTGGTCTGCTGAATCGCCTTACAACAAAGGCTATGTTTGTTAGAAAAAAAATATAATAAAAACATTACTAAAAAAAACCTTTTTTTTGTTTCAATGGTTCTAGCACAGCAGAGATGTTGCTTTGATACCTTCTTACCTTTTGGTTTGCAGATTGAAATGTAGTCGTGACAGCAGCTCTTGTAATATATACACAAGTTATCACATTGACATTTCTTGTTAACATCAAATCCATCAAGACATCGGCCAGTGCAGGACTCTGCAACAAATGCGGATAAGTACAAATGTTACTGAAGATGACAAAATCTGGACCATTTGCTCCCCTAGATTGAATCTGAATATGTCATTAATGTGTTTAGGTATGTCTCCAGGAGGCTTGCGACTTGCCACACATCTGTTAGCAGAAACTAAAACGCTATTCCACTATATTGGAGGCAAACCATCCGACGCCCACTAACGGTGTGATCGGAAATGGTCACACAAATCTACAGAATGGAGGAACTCTATAGCTGGTCCTCTCTTACACATGAGCGCTTTATGAAGACATGGTCCCCATGGTCTATTAATGCTTAAGGTGCCGTAAATGGTGATGCTGCCTAATATCAGTCCTTTCCAGATAGCCGAGTTCTTACCCACACTTGCAAGGACACCAAGAGTTGAGAGATCTTAGTAGAGATGATACATCCACTCCAAGCATTGAGCATTGAGGCTATGAGCTTTGAGGCTAGCTAGATACCACCACCCTAACCCACCCATCCCATATTATCTCCTTATTTTTTCCCCCAACCATTTCTAACTTTTTGCCATTGTATTCAAAGTGTTTATTTTATACTTTACCAGAAATGTGTTGCAACATTAGAAGAAGCTTACTTTTATGTTTTGACATGTCCTGATAAGATAATAAAGAAATAATTCCTTTATTTATATAGCACACACAGATTACGCTGTGCAGCACAAAGCTTGCCAAATCCGTCCCTGTCAATCAACCTACCACTATGTTTTGGAGTGTGGGAGGAAACACATGCAAACTCAGAGAGAACATACAAACTCTTTGCAGATGTTGACCCTGGGACTTGAACCCAGGTCCCCAGTGCTGCAAGGCTGTAGAGCTAACCACTAAACCACCGTGCCACCCTATGAGACAACAATAACTTGTAAATGCACATTTTCTGGTGATTGCCAGTGTGTTTATCTTTGTGTTTACCAATAAAAACAGAATTGATAAAAAAATGTTTTTGAAGATACCCTCAAGGTTTCTGTATAAGGGCAGATTTAAAGCTCTTCTGCATAAGGGACAGACAGTGTCCATTCTGGCCCTAAATGTTTGCACACTCTTTATACAAGGATCGTTCCTTTATAGCAGTGGTGGCGAACCTATGGCACGAGTGCCAGAGGCGGCACTCTAAGCCCTTTATGTGGGCACTCGGGCCATCGCCCCAGCACACCAGACAGGACTCTAAGAATCTTCCTGCAGTTAGTCATCCTGTTCCTGCAGCTGAAAAACACCCTTCAGCATGATGTTGGGATTGTATTTGGCAGGTGATGAGCAGTGCTTGGTCTTCTCCACACATGTTGCTTAGAGTTAACACCGAAATGTTAAATCTTCATCTCGTCAGACAGAGAATCTTATTTATCATAGTCTGGGAGTCCTTCACAAGTTTTTTTGCAAACTTGCACTCAGGATAGGCTTCCCTTGGCACACTCTTCCATAAAACCCGACTGGGGAAGGGCTGCAATGATAGTTGACTTTGTGGAACTTTTTCTGACCTCCCTTCTGCCTTTCTGGAGCTCAGCCACAGTGATCTTGGGGGTCTTCTTTACCTCTCTCACCAAGTTTCTTCTCCTATGATTGCTAAGTTTGGCTGGATGGCCAGGTCGAGGAAGAGTTGTGGTTGTCCCAAACTTCTTCCATTTAAGGATTATGGAGGCCACTGTGCCCTTAGTACACTCACCGGCCACTTTATTAGGTACACCATGCTAGTAACGGGTTGGACCCCCTTTTGCCTTCAGAACTGCCTCAATTCTTCGTGGCATAGATTCAACAAGGTGCTGGAAGCATTCCTCAGAGATTTTGGTCCATATTGACATGATGGCATCACACAGTTGCCGCAGATTTGTCGGCTGCACATCCATGATGCGAATCTCCCGTTCCACCACATCCCAAAGATGCTCTATTGGATTGAGATCTGGTGACTGTGGAGGCCATTTGAGTACAGTGAACTCATTGTCATGTTCAAGAAACCAGTCTGAGATGATTCCAGCTTTATGACATGGCGCATTATCCTGCTGAAAGTAGCCATCAGATGTTGGGTACATTGTGGTCATAAAGGGATGGACATGGTCAGCAACAATACTCAGGTAGGCTGTGGCGTTGCAACGATGCTCAATTGGTACCAAGGGGCCCAAAGAGTGCCAAGAAAATATTCCCCACACCATGACACCACCACCACCAGCCTGAACCGTTGATACAAGGCAGGATGGATCCATGCTTTCATGTTGTTGACGCCAAATTCTGACCCTACCATCCGAATGTCGCAGCAGAAATCGAGACTCATCAGACCAGGCAACGTTTTTCCAATCTTCTACTGTCCAATTTCGATGAGCTTGTGCAAATTGTAGCCTCAGTTTCCTGTTCTTAGCTGAAAGGAGTGGCACCCGGTGTGGTCTTCTGCTGCTGTAGCCCATCTGCCTCAAAGTTCGACGTACTGTGCGTTCAGAGATGCTCTTCTGCCTACCTTGGTTGTAACGGGTGGCGATTTGAGTCACTGTTGCCTTTCTATCAGCTCGAACCAGTCTGCCCATTCTCCTCTGACCTCTGGCATCAACAAGGCATTTCCGCCCACAGAACTGCCGCTCACTGGATGTTTTTTCTTTTTCGGACCATTCTCTGTAAACCCTAGAGATGGTTGTGCGTGAAAATCCCAGTAGATCAGCAGTTTCTGAAATACTCAGACCAGCCCTTCTGGCACCAACAACCATGCCACGTTCAAAGGCACTCATATCACCTTTCTTCCCCATACTGATGCTCGGTTTGAACTGCAGGATATTGCCTTGACCATGTCTACATGCCTAAATGCACTGAGTTGCTGCCATGTGTTGGCTGATTAGAAATTAAGTGTTAACGAGCAGTTGGACAGGTGTACCTAATAAAGTGGCCGGTGAGTGTATATATATGTAATTCTGAGATTAATAGACAAAAGCACTGGTGCTAACTAGGAGATTAAAATATGAATATGAACAATGATTTTCACTAGTGGGATTTGGTGACCTTCAACCGTATAGAACCTTCAAGTGCTAAGAATGCAACTATAAGTACCTTCACTATACTTAAAATGTTTAAAGGGGTATTCCGGGAATATGACTGATACAAAAACCCATAATGCTTATATTTTAAGGACCCATTTGTATACGAATTATGCTTACTCCTGGAATACCCCTTTAAGCAGTATTTCTTAAGCCAAACTCAAGTCACATACAGATAGGGTAACTTTACATATAGTGGGAGAACATAGTTATCCATCCGTGTTGTTGGTCTCAATCCTCTGCTCTCATTATTGAAGCCTGTTTACCTGTGGATAACAAATACACGGATGGACATTTATATAGATAGGCCTGAATAAAATGGGAATGGTTGGTGATGTCAACTTTCTGTTTGTGGCACATTGTATACAGGAGGGGGGAAACTTTTTATGATGGGTGTTGACCACGACAACCATTTTGAAGTCGGCCATTTTGGATTAAATTTTTTTTCCAATGGGAAGAGGGTCATGTAACAAATCAAAGGTATTGAGAATTTCACAAGAAAAACAATGTTGTTTATGGTCACATGTGTTCAAAGTGATGCCCATTGTGTTGAATTGTTAATGTCAGCCTCTTCTCCCACTCTTGACACACTGATAGTAACACTGAAGAAGAAATGTTAACATAGGCTTCCAGTATCCATTGTTTCAGATGCTGCACATCTTGTATCTTCACAAGGTCTAAGGGGGTCATATCGTGACACAGATACCTTGGGTTCAAAATAAAAATGATTGGTTATCACTCCTTTGGTTCGGATGAACTAATTCACAAATAAACTCATGGAGCATAACAACTGATAATGGATGCTGCAGGGGTTTTCCACCCTGAGACTACATTTATACGATGTATGCCTGCCGTACCACCATACATCAGCGCCAGGGAGAGGAGGAGGGGATGAGCGGCGCTCACCCCCGCCCCTCTCCATAGGAATATCTGGCCATGGCGCTGTATTACGGGGAAATATTGGATATGTCCTATCTTTCTCCCGGCTACGGTACGGTGCCGCACACGTGCGGCACCGTACTGCTCCCGTAAGGAGCCATGAGCCAATTGCCTTGTATGGGGGACGAATATACGCCGTATATACATCCCCTATACGTTCATGTGAATGTAGCCTAAGAGCTACGTCTCTAGTACATAGAAAGGATCACACAGACAACTGTGGTCTCCATGTAAGATTTGCTTTTATTGAACTACAAAACTATTTATCTAGCTTAGAGGAGAGTAAGAGGTTAAAGGGATATTCCCACGAAGACAAGTTTCTTATATGTACTCAGGATAACAAGATAACACTTTCTCTAAGTCACTGTTATTAAAAAAATACAGCACTTCACAGATATAAGTGCAACCTGTCTCTATCAGTCCTGGTGTACACAATTTCAGTTGCCCCTAGACACAACCCTGTAGGATCCGCCATCTTGGATTCCTGTGTGACGCCATGTTGTTGAGTTTATAATAATAATAATTCTTTATTTATATAGCGCACACAGATTACGCAGCGCTGCACAACCATGTCAAATTGGTCCCTGTCCCCATGGGGCTCACAATCTAAACAACCTAACAGTATGTTTTTGAAGTGTGGGAGGAAACCGGAGTACCCGGAGGAAACCCACGCAAACATGGAGAGAACATACAAACTCTTTGCAGATATTGACCTGGGTGGGATTCGAACCCAGGACCCCAGTGCTGCAAGGCAGATGTGCTACTCACTCAGCCACCGTGCAGCCCTACAGTCTGTGACTTTCTGCTCTGAGCCTGTAACCACGCGCCCTGCAAGTATTACGGAGCTCACACTGATACACAGACACTCCCTCACTTCCTGCCAGAACATTGTGAGGAGAGAGAAGCTGCAAACTACAGGGAGATAACTGATCTGGGGGAAGGGGGAGACATATCTGTGAGAACACAGATGTTACAGAGCTGACAGTGTGAAAGTATGCCAGCCTCTGTCTGTCAGCCTCTGTGTAATAGGCATCTCATGCATCTCTGATCTGTCTCATCTCTCCTTCTATGTGTCAGTGTGTTAGTGCAATGTCAGAAGCGTGTATATACACCTGTACCCTGATAATGTAACCACATTATCACTCCACAGAACGAAATGGATCATAATGGGGCACATTTACTTACCCGGTCCTGTCGCGTTCCCGCTGTGCGTTGTCTGACGAGGATTTGGAGCTGCCGAGATTCACTAAGATCGTGCGTCCAATTTCCTGCATGTGTCGCTTCCCCGCTGAGGTCCGCTGGAGTTCACCATCTTCTTCCTGGTGCATGTAAGTGCTGATCTTGCAACACAATTTTGTTTTTAAATTCCCCAGTTTGTCCGAATCAGTCGAGTTGTCAGACGGCACGCCCCCCGATTTGTGTTGCATGCAAGCCGGCGCCAATCCTAAGTCTAAGACTATTGAGGGAGAAATACCCTCTATGTATATGGATTTCATACTTCAAGAGGATGAATAAGAAGGTATGAGGTTAGTGCCCAAACAAAGAATTGTGAACCACTGAAGGTAAAGTTAGAATCTGACTTCCCATTGAGCAAGTCCAGTCGGAAGGAGTTTATCCATTAGGGATAGGTTGTTTCCAACCTGGTGAACAGGAGGTCCGCACAATGGGACAGATTTTAGGTGAGAAGATCGTTCTTAAATGCCTTTAAATGGGGACTGTTATAGATATGACTTGATTTTCTAGTAAAGTTACTGAAGGAGGAGTTTATCTATGTTTTCTTTCTAGCTTGTTGTCTTCTGACCCATCAAATTGAGGGTCTCATCTCTTCCTCACTTATTACCAACCATTCTCCTTTTGAAGCTTGTAAGATCCTAAAAGATTATCTTAATCTAGAATGGAAGAGAAAACTTAACATATATTTTAGTACAGCTCTTGTTTAAGGTTATCATGTAGTCTGTAGGTCTACCATATTGCATTTGGAGAAACTGTGACTGTGAACAACGACATGCTTATTTAGGAATCAAACAAAATAAAATCTCAAAATATGGACTCAAAAGTGTCTTTTTATGGGGCATATTTTGGTTCTTTTAGTTTCAGATTCCAATTCAATATATCTCTAAAGCAGGGGTCGGGAACCTATGGCTCGCGAGCCAGATGTGGCTCTTTTGATGGCCGCATCTGGCTCGCAGCCAGGGCTCCTATCCAGGGGCATTACTACAGCCGTGGCATCTGCTATGCTGCCTGTTATGACCAGGGGCCCTTATCTGGCTCCTGTTGTGCCCCTGGCTGTAGTAATGCCCCTGGATGTAATCGGCAGAGCAGCGCAGGGTCCGGGGGGTTAATTCAGGGGCGGCGCCTCTCTCTCCCTCCCTGCAGCAGTCTCCTCCGTGTGAGAGGGGGAGGGGAGGAGACTGTCTGCCTGCAGCCAATCCCGGGGCTGGATGTAGCAGCGCGGGAGATTCAGACAATGGGGCATATTTTGTTTTTTTTTAGTTTCAGATTCCAATTCAATATATCCCTAAAGCTTAACTTCTCTTGTGATATGGGTAGCTAACTCTCTGTTACTTCTGGTAACCCATACCTGAAGACCACTTATAATATTGTTACATTCCTATACCACTTACGATGAAAGTTTCTTTGCTGTAGAGTTGGCATTCCCCTTGGATACCAGAAAGGCTTTTGGTCAACCTGAAAATAATGAAATATAATCTGAAATATACTCATAGAGGCCCACCCTTGGCTACTGAACATGTTGATAGGTTTTTTTTTTGGAATATTTTAAATTATATATTTCTACCAATACTTTCAGTTCAGTTCTGCTTCTTGTGCTTTTATATGTGGTGGAACTGCTTCTGCTTTTAACAATTGTTGCCTTAGTGTACCTCAGTTTCTTCATATATTATATAAAATGTACCTTCTTCATAATGATAATAATACCAAGAACTATGTACGAAGACTACATTCGTCGTGAGAAAAACCTATATCGGACCATATGGGTTACACAATCATGGTCTTCTGTGGAAGGAAGACATTTGAACCGAAAACCTGGATCTTCTTCCCATTGCTGCAATGGTATGTTGGCAACTATGTACCAAAGTAGTACATTTTGTATATTTACGTTCTCAGAAAGAAGAACAACATATTTTAAACATTACTTTTAGCTGTTGTAAAGGGTTTGGTCTACAGCTATTGAAATATGGATAAAATATCATATGATGCAAAGTATCTGGGTAATAGCCATATCGGTGGCTCTATCAAGAACTGACTCAACTGCAACGATTGCTCAAACAAGAGATTAAAACCTGTTATATGTGTGTCTAATCTGTTCGAATAGTAACCTATGGGCCTTCCTTGTTTTTTTTCTTGGCTTTGAGGTCAATACTGTACTTGTATAATTTTGAAGTTCTCTGAAGTATAATGTGAAAGGCTTACTAACATCTGGGTTAAATGGATCTGGGGAAACTTGCATTGTCTTTTTCATGGAATAGAACTTTTTAACAGCTTCTAAGTCTTTTTAAAATGTATAACTTTTAAACATACAAAACACATAAAAGTTACCTAAATGCAGAGTCATTCCACGCCCAAGGCTTGCAATAGGATACACATTGTTGAAAATTATGTAGCGGCACAGGTACAGGAAACTTTTGGAGTACCTGAACACTCTCTGGAGTAAAGTATTGAGTACAGTACTCTGAGACAAACAATGGCCCAGGAAAAAAAATCACTATACAATTATACAACAAAAAATTTAAACTTTGATCTTAGAGTCGTACAAGCCCTCTGGACTTTAAAACACTAAAAGGAAAATAAAAGGTCAATACATGGATCTATTTATGGTCATCAATATATAAAAACAAAACAACATTTGAACCTATATCCTACTATTCGAGAGCACTACTGTGTACATGCTAGATGAATTTTGGCCCCCTGGTGGCGAGACTTTCCATATTACTTCCTTTACTGTGTGAAACCAAATACAAAACAATAATGTGGGTGTACACTCACCGGCCAATCCTGGCAACTTTAATTATGTACACCATGCTAGTAACGGGTTGGACCCCCCTTTTTGCCTTCAGAACTGCCTCATTCTTCGTGGCATAAGTTCAACAAGGTGCTGGAAGCATTCCTCCAGATTGTGTCCATATTGACATGATGCGCACACAGTGCCGCAGATTTGTCGGCTGCACATCCATGATGCGAATCTCCCGTTCCACCACATCCCAAAGATCCTATTGGATTGAGATCTGTGACTGTGGAGGCCATTTTGAGTACAGTGAACTCATTGTCATGTTCAAAAACCAGTCTGAGATGATCCAGCTTTATGACATGGCGCATTATCCTGCTGAAAGTAGCCATCAGATGTTGGGTACATTGTGGTCATAAAGGGTGGATATGGTCAGCACAATACTCAGTAGGCTTGGCGTTGCAACGATGCTCAATGGTCCCAAGGGGCCCAAAGAGTGCCAAGAAAATATTCCCCACACCATGACACCACCACCCACCGCCTGAACCGTTGATACAAGCAGGATGGATCCATGCTTTCATGTTGTTGACGCCAAATCTACCCTACCATCCGAATTTCGCGCAGAAATCGAGACTCATCCGACCAGCAACGTTTTTCCAATCTTCTACTGTCCAATTTCGATGAGCTTGTGCAAATTGTACCCTAGTTTCCTGTTCTTAGCTGAAAGGAGTGGCACCCGGTGTGGTCTTTTTCTGCTGTAGCCAACTGCCTCAAAGTTCGCTACATGTGCGTTCAGAGATCTCTTCTTGCCTACCTTTGTGTATGGGGGTGATTTGGATCACTGTTGCCTTTCTATCACAGCTCGAACCAGTCTGCCCATTCTCCTCTGACCTCTGCATCAACAAGGCATTTCCCCACCACGAACTGCCGCTCACTGGATGTTTTTTCTCTTTTCCGGACCATTCTCTGTAAACCCTAGAGATGGTTTGTGCGTGAAAATCCCAGTAGATCAGCAGTTTCTGAAATACTCAACCAGCCCTTCTGGCACCAACAACCATGCCACGTTCAAAGGCACTCAAATCACCTTTCTTCCCCATACTGATGCTCGGTTTGAACTGAGGAGATGTCTTGACCATGTTCTACATGCCTAAATGCCTGAGTTGCCGCAAGTGATGGCTGATTGGAAATTAAGTGTTATGAGCGTTGGACAGTGGACCTAATAAAGTGGCCGGTGAGTGTACCTTTCATCTACCACTGTAAAGTGGGTGAATCAACAAGGTGGGGTACAATTTGTGACACTTGCTGCTGCAATAACTTGCTCAAAAATCACAGTTCTTAAATTTAATGCTAGCAGTGGATTAATTGAAGTCCGTAGTCCCCTTTATTTTTTCTGGGATGTTGCTTATGTGCTTCCCCAAAACAATTATTACCACCCCCTAGGATGTAACATAGCAACTGTGAATGGATGGTGCAGTGGAGGATTGAGGACTTAAGTGATTTGGATATGTGGGGTCCTTAAATTTCTGATGGCACATCGTGCTGCCCTGTTAATGAAGTGACTTACCCTACACTCATGCTCCTGCCAAGGAGGTCATTCCTAATTTCCTAGGAAAACCTACAGCCTGTCACTGATATACTTAATGGACACATCCCTCTGCAAAGCTTTCACCCCGCTGAATTTTATACAGAACATATTATCATTAACTTAAAAGGACAAAATATAAACCTTTAATTTTTAAATATCTGTAGATACAATAAAAATTCAAATCATTTTGTCTCTTTATTTATTTTTGTCATTTTTAGAAAAATATGATCTGTAGCTGCTCTGACTGGAGGCCAAAGTGCCCCAAAGGATGTAACTCACACAAGGACGATTGTTCAGGGTTCTACTGTCCATTGATGCAAGATGGATTCTCCATCTTCCCTAATGAACACACTGTGTTTTTGAGAACGTCGCCGCATGGATCGCGACAGGATTCGAGGATAAGAAATGTGCCCCTATATCCTTTAACTATTGGAGCTTGCCTGTGACAGGACATTGGTCGTCTCACTCTGGCTTCTTTTGATGTGCAATGACTTCCCACCTATGAGTGATGACCGGGGCAGCTAAACGGCTGCCTCACAGGATAGAAGAGAAGCCACGAGTTGCTGGACCAAATGTCATTGCATCACAAGCATCTAGTTTTATTTACAGGAATCACCCATTGTTCAGTCCAGTGGTTGCTTAGTACAGCATGGACGAGAGACTGATTGCCCAACAAGCCTCAGCTTCTGCAGACCTCCTCATACATGCAAAGGGACAAACAGGGTCAGGCCTCCGTCTTGTTCCCCGCCAGTCATTTACTATGGACATTGACTAATAGTATCACTCACCCCACCACCCACCTTATCGAGGTTCGTTAGGGCCTGGTTACAAAGCCCGTATTTGTGGCCTTAGCAAATTGACCCTGTTATATTCAATGTGGCCTAATAATGACACACCCATACAATTCTATGACCGCACTGATACTGCACACACACACACACAACACAACACACATAGACCCATGTATACGTTCCCACAACAAACCCACACGTACAATTACGCTATGACACACGTACTACACACACAAACACACACACCCACACACAGTAGCATCAATGAGCCATCGATACTGCACACACACAACACACATACTGACCCCACTGATACTCACACACCACAGTACAAACATAGTTGACACAAGCTATACACACACAACCAACAAACCACACACAGTACAGTTCATATGACCCACTGATACTGCACACACACACACACACCTATGACCCACTGATACTGCACACACACACACACACACATACATATGACCCAAGCTGATGCCTGCACACACACACACACACACACACACACACACATACATATGACCCACTGATACTGCACACACATACATACTGACCCACTGATACTGCCCACACACCATCGACATAATTATCCACTGATACGGCACACACACCACACACACACCCACACAGTGACAATACATATTGATCCCGATCGCTAACTGCACCGACACTACTACAATTCCACAACCATCATAATAACACCCTGCTGATATCAACCAACACACTAACAACATATCCAGATATACGTACTATATTGACACACTGATCACACAATACAACTATCACACGATAAAACACGTACATACATATGACACACTGAGTACTCACAACACACAATTACAATATATGTACACCACTGATACTTGCACACACACACACACAGACCAACAATACATCACTGACCCCTTATACTGCACCACCACAACAAAACAATACATATGCACCCACTGAACTGCACACACTTACATCACCACCCACCTGTATACATATTCACAAACACCCACACACACACAATACTTAACCATGACACAACTACCACACACGTACAATACATATGACCACATGTATACTACAGCACACCACATCTTCATACTGATTACCAATCAGTGATCAAACTCGAGTCCCACCCCCCCCCCCCTGTCCCCATACACATCAATTCCACCGCTACCACATCAATATGACGCCTGCAAGTACGACACCCACACACCAAGAAAACCGTCAAGCATGACACACTGACTCACAACCTAGAATAGGGCAACGACCACACACACACACACAGTACATTACAGCTATTGAACCAATCGATACGAACAACACACCAGACACACACATGCAATCTACATCATATACACCCGCATACTGCCACAGACACCACACACACCAGTACATAATGAACCCAGCTGTACTGCACACACATTTAATATGACCCTACTGATACTGCAAACAACACAGACACATACCACCCATAACTCACACACAAAGTACAATACATATGACACACTGATACTACCCAGCAACCTCAATACAGATGAAACACTGAGTACTCCACACACAACACACACATTACATACATTATACACACTGATACTACACACACCACAACAGTAACAATACTATGAACGCCTGATACTACACCACACACACATAGTCAAACATCATATGACAACACTGATATACTACATACACACAATAACATACATATGACACACTGTATATACACCCACACACAGTAGAATGACATATGAACAACTGATGACCTATCAACCAAACACACAGTATACATACATGATATAACGTACCTCAACATGACTCCACTGCATGCCAGCACACACACACACACACGTACAATACATATACCCACTGATACTGCAACACACACACACACAGTACAATCCTTGACACACTGAACTAACACACCAACAATACCTATGACCCACTGATACTGCACCCCCACACACACACACAGCAGTACAATACATTGACACCCATACTACGCACACCCACGTCCATAATATGACACACCTACACACACACGCCAACAGTCATACATATACATCACTGATCTCACGACCACACATCAGACATACAATAACATACCTCACACAACACATAGTACAATCATATGACACACTGATCCTACACACACACACACATATAACCGATACATAGACAACTGGATAGACACACACACCACACAGTACAAACATGACACCTGATTACATACATACACACAGTACATATATATTGAAGCACTGATACCACACACACGACACACCACAACAGTTACAAACAGATGACACAACAACTGATATACAACACACACAAAGTAGAACATATTGAGATGACACACTGAGACTACACACACACACACACACTACAATCATTGACACACTGATACTACCACACACACACAGATTGATACATATGACACAACATGATACTCAACACACACACACACACACAGTACAATACAGTGACACACTGATACTACACACACACACACCACACAGGACGAATACGATATGGACACACTGATTACTGCCACACACACACACACACACACCGTACAGATAATATGACACACGATTACTACACACACATACAATACCTAACATACAGTACAATTACATATGTACACACTAATACTGCCACATACATACTAGAGTACAATACAACTACCAGTTACGTTTATACACTGACACCTGTGGTGGGATAAGAATCTTATTAATAAATCCCCCAGGATATCAGTGTGCAGGGGCTCAGTCTGTGGCTCTGGCGTCGGCTTCTCTGTGTCTGGATTCCCGGAGACTGAGCTGCGCGCCCTCCCCGCCCCCCCTCCTCACATAGTCTGGCTGCTGCAGGAATGGGCCAGGCCAAGCAGCTCCACAGCACGATCGTAGGGGTGCTACTAAAATTTACCACACAGGAGATCAAGCCAAGGGCCAGCAGTCATTTTGGGGGAATATATACACTGGTGGCTTCTTGTCCAGGGCTTGCAGCTGGTCAGTTGGCACACTAAGTGCACCATGACACCCTCTGAAATAAACAAAGGAGACTTCAGTCTAGATAGCAATACATGTACCATACAGTGCAATGTTATGTCATATATTGTACAGTTAACTCAAACTAAAAGGAAAAAGGAAGGTTCCATTATATACTATATATTGAGTAACATACCACCTAAGAAGTTCTATTTACACAAAAAATATGTATAGGAAATGCAAGTGGTAACGTATGAATCTAAGAACCTTAGATATTACCTGGAAAACCCCTGTTCAGCATTATGCATCTTAGACAGGCATAATAAATTCCAGCCGCCCCAGGATTTTACTACAATGTTAAAAAAAACAAGTTTAGTTTAGTTTTCCATAAAACTAATGATATACTGACATTAGAAGAAAATATCAGTAATATATTGTTTTTTTTCAATTTGTGATATTTTCTATGAGACAGCAATGTCACCCAGTTCTGGCTCTATTTGTGGATGGTAAAAGGAATCCTTATCAGTTTCCTTACTACTGTCCCTTATACCAGCACACGATGATACTTGTTGGCTACATAGTATAAGAATATGCGGCACATGATGAAAACAACCTTCATCTACCGGAGCAGAGTTCTGTGTGACACATCTATTTTCTGGAGCTTTCTGTAGAGGTGCTGCCATGGCGACCCCAAAACAATGCTCAACACTGATATTGTACTGGCCTAAGCATGTATCCTAGAGTAAACACACAGCACACAATATCACAGATGATCACAGATAAGGTCACAATGAAAATAACTCACATTTACCCATATTATTAACACCCCCTCATTTCAATAATAATTCCAGGACATGCCCTTATTGTCAGGTTAGTCATTCCCTGTTTGCAGGAGGTTGGTAGATGAGGGATGGCACTTGTAGTACTGGGTCCAGTCATCCAGTCACACTAAGGTTCATGATGTACGGATACTGTTGGATATCTTGAAAAAAATTACGTTTCCCATAAAATGAATGCTATTACTAGCATTATGAACCATCGACTTTATACATATGTTTTTTATAGGTTATTTTTCTGGACAATCATTGTTCCACCCATTCTAAGCGCTATCTGTTTGCTAGGTAGATGGTAAAAAAACACACCCCTTTTCCACTTAAGAGGCACATTTAACTTGGTGCTAGGAAAGGTATACGGACATGAGATGAGAATCTAAATATAGCAGAGTTTCTGGTGAAGACATCCCATTGCTGTCCATGGACTCTTTCTGTAGAGGTTGCTTCCATGCGATCAAAACATCCAGCCCATCATGCTGCTGCAGGTGAATGTAACTGGCTATACATGTAAGCCTACGAGTGAGAACACACAGAATATGATTAGACATGATCCTCATAAAAAAATTAAACAAACAAACAAACAAAATTCCCAATAGTATTTATTCTATTATTATTGTCACGGTTATTGTCATGCCCGTGACATCCCTCATTAGAGATGATGGATGGCAGACCTGAGGGGCCACTTCTCTATGCAAGTTTCAGGAGTACCATAACAAGTGGTTTTCTTTCCGTTGCTTGGATATCGGTCAGTCCGTACATTAAGTAATAGTCATGACACCCTCTGAAATTCAAAAATAGACATTATTATACTAGCTGACGTACATCATCAATACATTCATGTTATAAATGAATAACTGGCCTCAAGCCGCACCAAGTTTTTCGGTATTCGGATGTACCATTGCCAATGTGTATATGAAGATTCCTTCATATTGTCCCTCAGGATAATCAGTGTCTATGAAGTAAATCTAATTTGTTAGCAGGGCCTAAAGTAGTAAAGAACGAGGAACCATATATATACCTATAGATATTAGTATGGTCGTTTAACCACTAATAAAGGGAATGGCAAGAAAAAAAACATGGAACTATCAGTAGAGGATGTAGACACTAAGTGAATGCATGACGGCTTGCTTGAAAGATAAAAAAATGAACTAATCAGTATAGCGTAGATCATATCAGTCCATTGTCATGACACTATGCGATGTCAGGTTATAGTACAGAACATGTAACTCACAATAAAAGTTAAACGTTTTATTAGGCTACACACATTAATTGAGCATTAAAACATTTTATTAAGAAGGGCCAAAGACCCATATCCAAGCCGAAGCCCACCGGCATTTTTGGGTTAGCAGAGATGTACATGGGTTTCGTTCTGCACACAGTGCCCGGTTCACAGTCATCAGTACAATATAGATATGAATATGATGACACCCTCTGAATACAAAAAAAGTGATACATCCAGTATATAAAGCTATAATGTACGATGGACCATATGCAATGCAATGCCATGTGATATACACGCTAAGAAACACTAAAACATGTGCAGCCAACATCACTATATAACCACATAGATTAACCATTAGCATTTTAGGAGGTTTAATATCTCTGCTGCAACTGTAATTTCCCAATAGATGATGTGAGGGGTGCGCGTAAATTACTAATAATGTAGCATGAAAACAATGAAAACAAGTCTATCTATTGAACACTCAATTACATAGAACAAGTCATCTTAGCAGATGGTGATACGGTGAACACGTGGCCAGAACGATGGTCTCTGGGGAATTCTGCACCAGTATTTGTTCATAAGACAAATACATAAGAATAGTAGAGCTCCAGTAGTGGACTGGGAAAAACCCACAGTAACACAGCTTAGTGGAAACTCACTAATGATTAAGAAGGTAAGCAAGTGTTACTGACGATGTTCCTGGCACCAATGCTTCCTGCTGCCTGCTGTTACATACGCTTTCTCCGAGGTTCATTAGATTGTAATAGATCATATACTAATAATAGTCTTTCTTACAGATAGCGCCAAATATATTTGTAGCCCAGTTTACAAATTATTAGATGTATTGATTAATAGGTTATTTTATAATGGCAGTATTTTCACTGGAAATCAAAATTAGAGAACAAACACAAAATCGCTCCAACAATTTAAGGGTCACTGGCCCACATTTATTAAAGCCTTTGCACCCAGTTTTCGTCGACTTTGCACTAGAAAGAAGTGTTTGCACCAGTTTTGGTCACTACTCACTGTTTGTCTTCAAGACAGAAACTTGCACAAAAGGAGCAGTTAGGTGCCAGTGGATTGTGCTTCACATTTCTGTCCACATGCGCACACATGTGGTCCTGCGCCACCAATTTAAGCATGAAGAAATGCTCATCAGAAAAAAATGGTGCATTCTGCCGTAGCATCAGAGCAGGGGGCACCAGATTCATGAAGAACGGTGACACATTTCATGAATCTTCTCACCTTAAGCAAACCGCACAATAGGGGCCTCATTTACAAACCCGGCCACGTGCCGAATGCATCAGAATTGCATTGTCCACATAATGCACTGTGCCGATTCACAAGACTGTGCGCCGATATCCTAAATTGTGCTTCTCGCTCGGTCCGACAGAGCCTCACCATCTTTTAATGGTGCATGTAAGTTCTTGAGCTGGCAACACCAATTTGAAGATTAAATGCCAACGCATCAGTCCGATCAGTCGGGAAGCCAACACAGCAATGTGCCAAAACTGATCGCGCACACAAAATCCCAGTGCAGACCACAGTTAAATACCTGTCCAAGCCGTGCAATCCCTGAAAAAGTGTGATCCGACCCTTAGTAAAGAGGAGCAGTTGAATGGACAGAAGTTATTTCAGTGATGAAAGTTTAACTTATTAAAACATCATTTTTATTGACAAACTGGGGAAAGACTACACCAGAGGCGTGTAAAGAAGTGTCACTGATTTGAAGAATGTTTTCTCAGTAGGAGCTGGGCCTCTATCTACAGCCCATGGCAAATAAATGCAAGTGTTCAGAACCTTCTTATACACAGCTGGTTCTTTCCTTGGTTGTCACTCAATCAGGCAATTTAAGCGGACATGCCCCCTGTCACAAAGCAAAATGTGTAAAGCATTCCTCTGAAACAGAAAACATTGAAGAAATGGAATGGACAGCCATAGACCCCAATCTATTCAAATAGAAAACTTCTCGGGAAAAATGGTGGCAAATAAAGTACGGCTATCAAGAAACCCACAGAGTAACAGAACTGGGAAGGAGAGACTGGAAGAAGTGGATGAAATCCCAGCAGAGCATTTGTGAGAGTCTAGTGATGTCCTATGGTGCAGATGTGCTCAAGTCATTCAAACAAGGTGGTGCACTCCTACCTAATGACCTGACAGTGATTGTTGTTTTACCTTCTTGGAAAACGTATATATTTTCTCTTCTACAGTTCTCTAGTATTAATCAATTTTTTGCAAAATAAAGAGACTGCTGGGACTAGAGAGAAATTTGTGGATTTGGGTATGAAAGCAATGGCAGTCATTAATGGCCCATTCTCAGATTGGGTTGACGTTACCCATGGAGTGCCACAGGGGTCAATATTGGGCCCCCTTTTTAAATATTATTATTAATGACCTTGTATTAAACAGTCATGTTTCAATATTTGCAGCTGATACTATGATGTGTAAAGTAATGAATACTGAGGCATATAGTATAGCATTACAGAGAAATCTGGTGGAATGGGTGGAGAAATGGCTGATGGGGTTTAATGTAGATAAATGTAAGGTTAGGCATTAAACAAACATTACAATTATGTTCTAAACAGTCAATTACTTGGTAAAACTGCAGGATGAAAGACTTGGGGTATGGTAGCATGGTAAATTAATTGTAGTGACCGAGCCAGGCAGTGATGCCTAAGCAATTAAATTTAGTAGGTATCAAGGAGGAATAGATAATCTCACGATAAGGACATCCTTTACCCTTACAAATCCACTGGTCGACCACACATGGAATATTGTTTACAATTTTGGGCACCAGTGTATAAAAGACATAGTAGAACTGGAATGGAGCAGGAAAAACCACAGATTATTAGGGGATGGGGGGGACTAGAATACAATGGACAAATACAAAATGTGTGGTTATTCAGTTTAGAAAAAAAGACGTGGCTGAGGGGAGACCTGCATTACAAGAACAAATACCTGAAGCGGATCACTCAAAGATCTTTTATACGTTAGGCGCTGACCAGGCCATATCCATATCCAGTATGGCAGTATATGGGGATTTTCCTCCTCATTCATTACAATGTGCTAATGGCAGATTGAAGTCAATGGGTTAAAACGAGACAGCCTCGGGTCACCGCCCCCGATGGCGTCACGGGGAGAGTGAGAATGGGCTGACAGACGAGTGTGGTGTTACCCCGTAAGTGTGTGCTGTCAACTAGTGCAGTCACAAGACTTACACGTCTATGGTGAGGCTCAGCCCGACGTGTGACGTACTCATCACGCGTGTCAACATGCGAGGAAGGTGGTTACCTTTGTGTATCCATGGCTTTCTGTTCTTCTATAAAACTAAAAATTATGTCTAGATTGAACGTAGAGAGGTTCATAGAGACACACAGGCTATGTATCATGAAGTCAGAGCGATACTCCTCCCTTTCTCTCTGCCTCCTCCGTCTGCCCATGTAATGTTGCAGCCGCACAAAGTGCAAGGGGGAGGGGGTACTGTCCTCTGACTCATTATAGAACAAATTGAGTAAAAAGCACACAAAGGTCTCCCTAACACCCACCAAGACCCCTGACTATTAGCCATAATTTTAAAAGTTTATTTTAGAACAAAGGAGGGGGGAAAACAATATACGAAGTTGCCACAGTCACGGGTGCTGGATTCTTGAGAGGGTAGGGCGCACGGTGGCTGAGTGAGTAGCACATCGCCTTGCAGCAACTGGGGTCCTGGGTTCGAATCCCCACCCAGGTCAACATCTGCAAAGAGTTTGTATGCTCTCTCCTGTTTGGGTGCGTGGTTTCCTCCGCGGTACTCCTGGTTTCCTCCCACACTTCAAAACATACTGTTAGGTTGTTTAGATTTGTGAGCCCATGGGGACAGGGACCAATTTGACATGGCCGTGTGCAGCGAGCGTAATTGTGTTGCGCTTCAAATAAAGGAATTATTTATTATTATTATTATTCTTAGTATTATAAGTGTCCAATGGTTAATCATGCTTCATTTGCTGGTAGATTCTTTCTTAATAGCTTTGAAGCATTGTTCTTATTCATCATGTATGGGAATTGACTAGACATTGCTGCTTTAGTACCATAATCCATCAGTATCTGCCAGTATTTCCTGCTCCATGTCAGGACCCAGACTTGTGGATGAAAGAAATGAGCTGAAATTTTTATAGTATGTTTGCCATTATTTGCTAACAAGCCGACAGTGCTTTTACAGAGAACTGGGGTTTTTTTTTTTTGTTTTGTTTAACACTGGACAGAACAGCTCTGATATGAAAATGTTTCCAAGCTGGGACCCTGGAACATTAACATCAGAGCAAAATCAATGATCAGCTTAAAAGGCAGAACAGAGAAGAAATGTTCTGAACGTGTCACTCATAATAGATATTTACTACAATAATTATGTGCACTCAGCAATGCTATTTTTATAGTGAAACTTGAAGTTAGCGAGGTTCAGTACATGCTTGTACATTTGCATATCTACATAGGTTTTGGTATGTGTAGATCGTTTATATTATCTCTTGTGTTTATGCATTTGTCTACGTCTAAGTATTATATCAATCTATAAATGTCTAGTCAGGCATTATGGGAACGAATGGAACAGTCATGCAGTTTAAGGACATCTAGATGTACAGCAAATCTACACATTCAATTAGGACAAAGACATTCAATAGTTGTTTTTCAAGATTCCCACATTAACCCCTTGCTGTCAATAGTCTTTTGCTGTCAATAGTTCGCCACACAAAAAGCCACTTTTTTTTTTTCATTTTTCCAGGTACAGAGCTGTACGATGGATTGTATTTTGCGTAATTGTAGTTTCTAATATCACCATGATCAGAGAAAAGAACCAGTTTATATATGAATTATTATGTTGTTACACTGGAAAACTACCCACTTGACAGTGGCAGGTATAAGAGGGAATTACCTTGAGCTGTGGTGCGAGCTTATTTGTTAGTGGTGTTTAAACAGCGTTCGCGGTTTAAAAACATTTTGCCGAAGCTGCTTCGTCGCAGGGAGTACGCGACTCGGCGCTTACCATGCGCGCGATCGTGCGGACGCGCTACATATGAGTGAAGGAGAGCCGTCGCGCATGGTAAGCAACGCTAGCGCGTACCTCCCTTCGCCGAATCAGCTTCGGCCTAAAGTTTAAAAAAGTGTGTTTTAAACCGTGTTACTGCGGTTTTAAAACTAACAAAAATAAGTTCCGCCCAGCTCACCTCAGCTGGTGCTGCGGTTAGTTCCCTTTATACCGCCACTCAAGTGATAGTTTTCCTTTATATGCTTGAACCCCTTAAGGACGTCAGAGCTGTTTGCAGGTTAAGGTCTCGCCACTTGTTTTTGAAATTGAACCAGTTGTCTCTTCAGGTGGTAATATTTTGGAACACTATACTTATCAAAGCGATTATGGCCGAAAAGCTGCTTCGGCGCAGGGAGGTACGGCTGCGCGCTTACCAATGCCGATCTCGTGCCACTATTACTTATCAAAGCGATGTATGCCGAAGCGCTTCGCGCAGGGAAGTACGCGCCCGGCGCTTACTGCGCGCGAATCGTGCGCGCGGCTACTAGGAAGTGAAGGGAGCCATGCTCTGGTCAGACACCGAGCGGATACCTCCCCTGCACGACCGAAGCAGTGCTTCGGCCATAATTTAAAAGTGTTTTAAACGTGATACTGCGTTTAAAACACTAACAAAATAGTTCCGGCACAGCTCACCCTCATCAGTGGTGCTCAGGTAGTTCCTCTTCTTATGACTGCACTTCCAGGATAGGATTTCCTTAATATGGGCTATACCAATAAGTGACGCAGCCTGTGTTTGCATGTTAATGACTCGACAACTTTTTTTTGACAATTTTGGCAACCAGTGTGCTCATTCGTGAGTAATGTGTCAGTACTTTTGAACAATGTTCTTATCAAAGTCGATTATGAGAATGTGTTTTTCAGCCACATGTTGTACTCATTTTATGGTAATCTTTGGCGATAAAGTTTGGTTTATTTACAAATAAAAGAAAGAAAAAAAGATGAATTTTTAGAAAAATAGCCGTATTTTTCGAAATTACATCTAAATCAACCACGTTTTCGGACAGATAGATTTACCACCTAAATAACTGGCCGAATAACATTTCCTTTGCTACCTACTTTACATGTTCATGAATTTTTGAAATGTTGGAAATATTTATTTTTTGACGTTTCACGTGCGGCCCTACAGACGAATAGCGATTTTCCGTATTTTCGGAATTGACTATTTTGGGGGATAAATGTTTTGAAAGAAAGTTTTTACATATTTAGCAACCAAAACCCCACTATATAACAACCCCTTTCACAATCTGTCACCCCTCAAACAGAAACACTTTACAACAGATTGGTTAACCCCGGAATCTTCATAGTATTGAATTCAACTGGAGGTGAAATTTAGAAATTTTCAAATTTACACAAATTTTGTCGGTTTATACGTTATTTAGCCTAAAATTTACAACATTTCCAAAGATAAAAGAGGAAACACTCAACCATAAATTTTTCTACTACAATTTTCTCCTGAGTCAGCGGCCCCCACACGTGGGCTTCCTTGGTGGTTATGGGGGCACGCGAGCGCAGAAGGGAGGAGTCACCCTGCCAGCTGCAGGATTTTTAGTTTTCTGGTTGCCCCCTTTGCAGGCTATAAAATTTGCGCTTTCCGTTATATTTGGGCCGTGGACGGCTTTTTTTTGCGTGACGGAATGCTTTTCTCAGTGTTACCACTTTTTGGAGTTTGGTATCCACCTCGTATTGTTGAACTGATTTGGCACTTTTTTTGTGAGTCATGAGTGAAAAAGCATCCAGATCTGTACGTGATTGTTATACTTTTTTTTTTTTTCCCGGTTCACCGTATTCCATAATCCTGTTATCGTATTATTTCTATGGTCGTCGGATATCCGATTACGGAGGGTACCCAGACATGAATATTTTCTTATGGTTTACAAAAAGTTTGCCCATATCAAACCCTAATGGGGGTGAAAAATACTAATAGTTTTGCATCGCCACGCTTCCAAGTGGATAACCTTGTTACGTTGTTGGTACGAGCCGTTGATGGCTTGTTTTTTGCGGGACCATTTTGTCTTTGCAACAATTCCTTCTGGAGTACATAATGTTTTGTTGATCACTTTTATGCAATTTAGTGGGATTAATAGGTAAAATCATAATGTTTGGCGGGGTTTTTGGACGTTTTTTTTTTTTACGGCGTTCTATCATATGGGTTCAATAGTTATTTAGTTTTAGTTCTATGATGTTACGGAGCGCGGTGATATTAACCAACTTACCCACATACCAAAAATTAAGGTGGGGGTTGTGTTATGTATTTAGGCTTTTTGCATGAGCGTTATATGGTCTCTTTTAATGTTTTGGGGCTATGGGCATTTTTAGTGATTTATAATAATTTTTTATTGAAAAACTTAGCTTTTGTCCACTTTTTACATGAATCCAACCCCTGGGATTGAACACGCAATCATCTGTGCTGTTTCTTGATAATACTCTCACAATACAAGTATGCAGGATATTATCAGTGCCGCCGTATCAGATGCTAGGTGTACACTTTGCCTTTAGATGACGTCCACAGAGCGCCATCTAAAGGTAAACCCTCCAGGCTTCTCTTGGGGTCACCGATCGGACCACAGAAGGAGCCAAAAACAGCGATGCCCCCCCGGAAAACGGATGCGGGGGGGGGCCGATCGTGGGGTGTTGTAAAGACCCCGGAAGGCATGTTAAATGCCGCGTCGCGTTGAGCCGCGGCATTAACCGGTTGTTAAACACCAGTCAGAAATCGGATGCCCACTGCGACCCCGGGTGTCGCGGGATTGTCAGCGGAAGATACCGCTGAAATCACCGCGGCTAGCGATGCCTGTTCGGGTGCTTATACAGCGCTGTGAAACGGCATCGTCTTGCGCTGTAGCTTGTACTGCGTGAGAGCTATTCGTGTGATCAGCGGCAGGACAAGCTACGGCGAGACGCTAAGGGTTAAAGGAAACCTGTCATCAGGATTTCACATATCAGGTTAATGGCAGCTGGAGGCCCCATTCATATACAACACAAACATGTATTTGACTAAGATTTCTGTTGGTCTGTTTTTGAGAGATCACATTTAGAAAAGTTATCTCTATTCAAGCAGCAGCCCCAGTCACCATGCCCAAATTACTCAGGTTTCAGAAGTTGAATAGAGATACCTTTTCTTAATGTGATTTCTCAAACTGGCTATATAAAATCCTGCTGACAGATTCCCTTTAAAATCTTTTGTACCGGTATATATCTTATTTCAATTTGACATATTCTGCCTCTAACAACTTTTTCATACTTCTGTGTACAGATCTGTATAAGGTGTCATTATTTACAGCATAAGCTGGCATTTTCATTGCTATCATTCTGTGGACTGTTGCTGTACTGTAACCTTTTAATCACTTTTTATCCAATTTGTTATGTATCACAAAATGGTGAAAAATGGGTGAATTGGACATTTGGACCCTATTTGGAGTTACAGGGCTCACTATTGTTTTCATATTTTGCTAGATTGGGTATTTTGGAACACAGCGATATTTAACATGTTTATGTTATTATTTATTTATATTAGTTCTGGGAAAATTAGGGTTTATAAGCTTTTTTTAAAATTTTTTTTTACTGTTTAGACACCCTAAGTACTTGAACCCTAGGGGGTCTGATCGCTCATGCCATACTGCAATTTTGGAATATGTTGATTTTCCCACTGAACTGTAACAGACAGACCAGTGAACAGAGAAATGACAAGACTGGGAGTCTTTGAGAGACTCCATTCTGTCATGGGAATGGATCACTGCCGGTGGCAATGGGTGATTATGCAGCAAACACCCTGTAGGCTCAGCCCATGTGCCATACATTCAATATCACTGTGACGTAGTATTCCATCACATGTCATCAAGGTGTTAAGGGGTAGAACAACAATGACGTAATCATGATTAAAGTTCAGCGCTGTTGTCCAGAGGTTTTCTTGGTTCATAGGCGGTTTCTTGCATTATATATTACTATGAAACCTCGAGACCACCTTACTGCAGCTTACTGAAGCCTCGAGACCACCTTACTGCAGCTTTGTGTCCATTTTTTAAGGACATTTTTGGCATCTAGAGTGATTTATATAACTCTCTCTGATTGATCCACTTTATTTTGTATGTAAAAAGCCTAAATTAACAAGAGCTAGGAGGTTGTGAAAATTTTAATACATGTAGGAAGCGTTAATTCAGTAGTTCTGAAACAAAGCAAATCAGATTAAGTGATGACAATTTAACCGGCACATCTGGGACATCGTGTCTGTGGGACATCATGTATCGTTCCATCCACCAACACTACTTTACACCATACACTGTCCAGTTGTCCAGTTACTCCGGTCTGGAAGGAGATCCCTCAGGAGAACATCTGCTGTCTATTCAGGAGCATGCCCAGGCATTGTAGGGACACATTGTACAGACACATGGAGGCCACACACAGAACAGAGCCTCATTTCCTTGTCTTGAGATTTTTCGCTTGGATCAGCGATTCGCTTGATTATCTTTTTTGATTTTGAGTATCATTCCAAATTCAGACCTCTAGGGAAAATTATTTTTTTAATTTCTATTTTATTTGATTGATGTTTTTTTAAAGTTTTATTGTTGTCAACACATTCTACTATGTAATAAATAAAGAACTGAAACTAGACTATTTTATTCAATGAGATCAAGGATGTGGTATGTTACTGTTCATTTTACTTTTTGTGCAGTGTATATATAAAGTATTTTATATTGGAGTATATAAAGTACTGTTATGAAAACTTCCATTGACTTGTCAGGCAGACAGTGAAGACGAAGGGAGTTTAGTAAAGTAGTTGTTTATAGTGATGAGCATGTTAAGAGAAATTTGTGTTCGTCTAAATACCTGGAAAATGTCACAACTTAAAATGTAACAACCAAAAAGGGCTGTAAAATAGGTGTAAAAAGAATTAGAGGGCCAAAAATGGCTGTAATAACAGGGCAGTTGCCCTGAAGAGCTTCCTCTTTCTCTTTCCTACATAGCTACTTGTTAATAAATCTTTTAGATTATCTGCCTTTCTATATATAGTTTTGGGTTTATCAGGGAGTAGGTTTCCAATTACCAAATTATTATGGACAATATACCAGGGCTTCCGTTTTTAATAATTGTCACCATAGACAAAAAAATTCTAAACATTTTTTCATAAATTTATCACTATATCCACTTTCCCTAAATCTTGACGAGGGTACATCAGTGACCAACTGCGCCTCTTTCTTCTTCAGGAGAAGAATCAGCAGGATCATATAGGATATTACAGTGAGTTAGTGACTTACAAAAGTACTTGGGGCGAGTTAGAAAGGTTCTTCATAGTGAACTGAATTTTGATACCTCTGCAAACTACAGTCCACTGTTATTCAGCAAGACAGACAGGCTATATTCATACCTTGTTTTATGTATACACTCTGCATATACAATAAGCGAATACATAGACATACACTGGCTACATCTTTCCATCCTCGTACTGAGCTACATATATACTCAGCAGAGGCCTTTGGAGGCAATAGGGGGGAGGGCGGATGCACAGTAATGCATCCCTCCATGGCCTCCGCTGGGCATACACTGGGGAAGGTTCCTAGAGATTTAACTGTCCATATAAAGATTGTCATATAACCCAGGGGAAACACCCTGATCATCGGCAGTAGCCAATCGCTGGCTGCTGTAAGTGTTCACTCCTGCACTCACTTTTAGGGGGGATTGAGTGGATTAAAATAGAAGGACATATCCCATTATGCAGAGAAAAATAGTCGGACCGGCACAACACGAAGGACGTCACAGGGGTACTGGTGCCAAATATTACTTCCTTTATTGTATAAAATGCCACATACACGAGGACACTGGCTGGTTAACGCGTTTCGACGGGATCCGTCTTAATCATAGCCGGCTATGGATGGATCCTTTCCGTGCACCAGAAGACTCACAGTGTTTGTACAGCTGACAGCGATCTAAAGGTTGGGTGGGCCGGCTTTTCTTTTCACTTTTGTCTACTTGGTAGTGGAAGTGGTATATTTTTTTGTATATCCCATTATGGGTGCATGCTGTGGGATAAATCCAAGCCCTCTACTGCAAGGGTACATCTGAACAAGGGGTGAACCATATTTGTAAGGCTGAGCAGAAAGGTTGCTAGAAAATTGAAGAAAGAGGCATTTTATTATAACATTATTTATTACAAAGTTTCCTGTTTTCCCTATCACTGTCTACCTATATGCAATCTTTGTAAAGAAAGTAGTTGTTCAATCACTCAAAAATAGGATGTGCAATAATTCAGTGGTCATCATGTTCCAGATCACCTCCAGAGAAAATTACATGTTATTACCCCTTTGGCTAGTATCACATATGGCACACAAATTTGGGCTATATTTGCTGGGACTGGGTATGAAGAGGAGCAGCATGTGAGTGAAAGGGATGCAGCAGAGCAGTGTGCGCTTGAGTGTGAACAACACAATTTTTAATTGGAGTCAAATATACTTTTCTTGGATGACAAAAAAAAAATCTTGGGTCTTAAAGTGAGGTGCTTTTTGAAAGTAATATACAGACACTTCCTGGGATACATACAAGACCTGTCACCAGATTCTGACCACCCTGAGTAACAATGTCTGCTGATAAAGGGTTACAAGTCCTCCCCATATCATCCAAAAATGCCAGTGAGGCACTAACTTAGCAGGGTGGCTAGAAAATTACATGTGCACTGCTCATAAGTGGGTATTTCTCGCAGTGCTGTGAAGATGGAGGCAGAACTGAGGGAAATGGCAGGAAGGGAGGCCATGAGGAGGCAGGGAGCTTCACTGGATCCAAGAGCTCTCCTGCCTCCTTGACTGGATCATTAAATACATCAGAAGGAATAAAAGATGTTTTTACAACACCCGAGCAACACACTAGAAGCATTGAGGCACGTGTGCTATCTTCTATAAGGTGCTGTTTGGGGTTTAGGAGTCTTGTTTGAGGTGACAAGTTTGCTTTAAACTTCTATCTGTTGCTGATGAGGCAGGTTGCCTTGGCAACTCCCGCCAAAGTGAAGCCACACACCCCTGTATCCGCACTGTGGCCGAACTGCCGGGCGCTGCATTCTCACATGAGCAGTGAGGATGCTATCAAACATGGCAAGTTTTAGACACATGGGTTTTCATGTTACTTTGGGTGAACACACCCTGAGGGAGCAACAGGAACATCAGATTACACTGAAGAGGGGCAGAGCAGGCAGGAGGACAGGACATGTGACCTCCTGCTACATTGCCTCCAGGAGCCCAATCACACCAACATATAGTCTGAAATCATCTAAGAGAAGGGAGGAGAGTGCAGGAGAGGTGGATTCAAGGGTTTTGTATTATCTTCTGTGGTGGTGATCACATATAACTGAGAATGGTACAAGAGTTACAAATACATACATCATTTTATATATATAGAAGATAATTAAAATAATAAATTGATTGATGTCTTCATAACATTGCCCAATCACAGAGACATGAGGTCCCTGCTCACAAAAGGTTACACATTTATGAGAATGAAGTTGTACATAGAAAGTCACAGCTCAGGTATAATGGTCACAAGAGCTTACAATCTATGGGGAAGATGGGACATAAGGTGTAAGCTCTTGTGACCATTGAACCTGAGCTGTCAATCTATGAGGAGGAGGGGGGAGTCAGGAGGTGACAAGTTTGTACAGTGATTACCGGAGCATTTGAATGAATGGGACCCCCCCCCGACTGTCTAAGGAGGGTGCCCACGGACTGGTGGTGGGCTGTATGTGCACAGGGCTCGATGGTTCTCTGGGGGGTATTGTGCACTTTAAGGGGAGTAATAATTGGAGGTACCTCCTCCTTCTTCCTTCCCCCTCATATCTAGATATATACGGGTCCCCTCCAGTGCCAACTTCCTCTACTCCTGCACCTTTGCAGCAGTCTCCCCTCCCTCCCTAATTGTAGCTTGTTTGTGTTGTTCAATATTTTCCGTTTTTTCTGTATATTCCTAAGTCGCAGCTGGCGGAAAGATAAGAGTTTTCGAGTATTGCCTGGAAGTCCGTAGTGCTGTACGTACGGGAGTCCATCTGGCTGGACCGCTTCAGAGCAGTAATTCTGGAAATAATGTGCCTTACATTTATATCATTTTTGATGCTTTGTAAAGATGCCACTTAATAAATAGCTGTGACCTTGTGCCACCCAACAGGAAGTCTTGTGTCAATTTATTTATTTAAGGGAGTTTATTCTGTATGAGTTTTGAGTTAAGGCTAAGTTAAAGAGATAAGTTATAGGTAAGAATGGGTTTAATGGCCTTTAAGTGCCCCTTAAGTCATGTTCTAGCATACAGGACTGGGTCACAGGCTGATCAAACTTCTGGGGCTTCCTTGCATCATATACATCTATTATGCATGTCCTTGCTTCCCCGCTAAACATCAGCACTATCGTGCAATAGATTACAGTGTTGTCACTGCTGTTTAGTGGGAAGCAGGGATTCCTTGCATCATAGAATGATATGATGCAAAGAATCCCCGCTCCAGCTGTGTGGTCAGTTAGGTTGTGGCCTATGAGAAAATGTATCTAGCTGGTTTATACTCCTAATATCTGTTCACTACACTATTTGTTAGTAACTGACATCTCAGTAGAATCTCTGCTGTAATCACACCTCTACAGGCCTTTTTAACCCCTTCAGGTCTAAGCCATTTTATGGCTTTAGGACCAACAGTGATTTTTTAAATTTGCCCTGTGTCATTATAGAAGATTATACATTTGTAACACTTTAACATATCCAGGGTATTCTGAGATTGTTTACTCATAACACATTGTTCTTCAAATTAATAGAACAATTTTGATGATATATTTTGGGTTTAGTTATGAAAAAATTGGAAATTTGGCAAAAATTAAAAAAAATTATTCATTTTCAAAGTTCTAAATGTTCTGCTCTTCAGGCATAGCTGCCAAGTAACGTGATAACTAACATTTCCCAAATGTGTGCTTTATATCGGCGAGGCTTTTTATGCATCCTCTCTTTTTCCTAGGTTGTTAGGAGGTTCAGAATTTTGGGTTAATTTTTTCTCATTTTTATGAAAATTGCCAAAACCCTTAGGCCCCTTCCACACTTGCGAGTGTGATGCACTGAACTTGCATCTCGCTCGCAGTGATTGTGTATAGCTGATCTCTGTGTGTAAATGTTTGCATGTAGCAGAGCTGTGTGTGTAAATGTATGGACGTAGAAAATCTGTGTGTGCTTTCGTGCGACCAACAGGGATATTTTAATTGGTGTAAAATATATTTTTTTCCTTTTTTGGGACACTAAATCTGGGGTGCTTCTTATAATAAGGAGCTTCTTATAATCCAAAAAATATAGTAAATCTGCCAATTTTAGTATAGACCTAAATTTGGCTACTAGTATTACAACTAATATTACAACACTAGTTGTATACTATAAGAGTAAGACTTATGTGTGTTCTTATTTATATTTTAGCCAGATGCCTGTTGTATTTTTTGCATCATATTTAATAATTAATGGCCTAATTACTATTATCATTACATGCCAAAACTCTGTTCAGAAGCATTGATCGCTTTTGGAAGTTGCTTTAGATAATGCTACCCAGAGGAATTTGACAATAAGCATGGGACTTTAAAGAGGCAAAATATGTTACATGTTTCATGTCAACATAAGATAAGTAAGGAAGCTTTGCAAAAGTAAAAGCTTAAAGGGGTTGTCTGGGGATTATTTGTTTTAAATAACAATGTGATAAGAGAAAAAAAAAAAAAAACTTGTCTTCCGGAGTATAATAAAGCCCCCATTGCTCTGGCCTCCTGAGGAATTCGGCAGGGCGGCTGTGCCAGTGTACCATCAGCCATGAAAGATAGCTGGCTGTAGAGTGTGTGTGCGCAGGCCGCGCTCTTTTCACGCTTCTCCATTTTCGTGATTATATCAGGGCTTTTATGTCAGTCAACTGGTGTGCATACCCTGATAGATCTCCCCCATTGTACCTGATTCTACCATTCTGACGCTTACAAGGCCCCCATTATTTTTTACTTTTTTATGCTCTTATTTATGCCCACCGGCTTGTCTATATCCTAACTGGTCTGTTTTCCAACTTGTCTATAGCCTCAACTAAAATGATGTCTATGTTAAAGGTAGATACATTTTCTATGTCAACCATAATGGCAGTCAAGGTGTTATTACAAATAATCCAGGGAGAACTATCGTCCATCCACAGCATATCCCTCTTTTCTTGGAAATCTAGCTGCCGGGTGTGGACAAGGCCTGTTCCTCCGGTACCCAGCGACTGTGACCCAGACAAACTCTAGAATGTGCTTAGCCAGCCACTTAGCTGCTCCCAAAACCAAAAAGGCTAGGCCCCAGTGGTGGATGTTGCACTAGCATGGTAACCTAGCTAGTCCATGGATCTATTTTACTACAGTATTTATGAGCAAGCCCGTTGGATAAACGATGAGATACGCACATACTGTAATGTGCTGAGTTTGGCCTGGTTTAAATAAATTAATTGCCATCTAATTTGATTGAATTAACTAAGCTTCCTTCAAAAACGATGTGGTAAAGATCAGAGCAGAAAAATGTGTCCCTGATGATTTGGTTACAGTATGTCTGGCGCAAGGAAACTATTTTCTTGTAAATCGTTCTGTTCAGGTATTCTAGAAAAGGCTACAATGCGGAGAATCCACTCTTCAGCTTTTATATTGTGCTACAAAACACAATGTACACTCACCGGCCACTTTACTAGGTACACCTGTCCAACTGCTTGTTAACACTTAATTTCTAATCAGCCAATCACATGGCGGCAACTCAGTGCATTTAGGCAACCTACCATCCGAATGTCGCAGCAGAAATCGCAGATCATCAGACCAGGACACGTTTTTCAATCTTTATGTCCAATTCGATGAGCTTGTGAAATTGTAGGCTCAGTTTCCTGTTCTTGGTGAAAGGAGTAGCACCCGTGTGTGGTCTTCTGCTGCTGTAGCCCATCTGCCCAAAGTTCGACGTACTGTCGTTCAGAGATGCTCTTCTGCCTACCTTGGTGTAACGGGTGGCGTTTGAGTCACGTTGCTTTATCAGCTCGAACCAGTCTGCCATCTTCCTCTGACCACTGGCATCAACAAGGGTCTTCCGCCCACAGAACTGCTGCCACTGGACGTTTTTTCTTTTTTGGACCATTCTCGTAAACCCTAGAGAGGTTGTGCGTGAAAATCCTCAGGAGATCAGCAGATCTGCACCAGATATTGCAAGGATCAATAACTAGCACCTGGGGGACATTTACAGAAGGTACGGAAAATATTACAACAAGACAATGACCCTAAGCACACAGCTAAAATAACAAAGCAGAGTCTTCAGAACATCTCTGTAACAATTCCTGACTGGCCCAGCATCCAACCTGAGAAACAGCAAGGAAGAGGCAGGGGATCCAAAAACCAGGTGGGAAAAACTTGTTGCATCATTTCCATGAAGACTCATGGCTGTACTAGCTCCAAAGCTGCTTCTTCAGCCCCATTTTTTTGTATTCTGACATTTGTGGCTGTATATCGTTATAACTTTTGAAAACTGTTACTTATCAAAGTGATTATGAGATTGTTTGTTTTTTTTTCTCATATGTTGTACTTACTCCTGCACTTTGCCAGCAAGTCTCCCCTCCCCCTAATTGTCGCTTGTTTGTGTGTTAAATTTTCCGTTTTTTCTTATATTCCTAAGTTGACAGCTGGCAGGAAAGATAAGAGAGTTTCGAGTATGCCTGGGAAGTCCGTAGGGCTGTTACGTCGGGCGCCATCTGGCTGGACCGCTTCAGAGAAGTAATTCTGGACTAATGGCCTTACATTTATATCATTTTTGATGCTTTGTAAAGATCCACTTAATAAATAGATGTGGACTTGTTGCTGGGGGTCACCCAACAGAAAAGTCTTTGTGCAATTATTTATTTAAGGGAGTTTATTCGTATGCGTTTTGAGTTAAGGCTGAGTTAAAGAGTAAGTTATAGGTTAAGATGGGTTTAATGGCCTCTTTAAGTGCCCCTTAAGTAATTTTCTAGCATACAGGAATGGGTACAGGCTGAGCAAATTTCGGGGCTTCCTGAATATATAAATCGATTATGCATGGAGTCCTTGCTTCCCCCCAAAACAACAGCACTATCGGCAATAGATTACAGTGTTGTCACTGTGTTTAGTGGGAAGAAGGGATTCCTTGCATCATAGAATGATATGATGCAAGGAATCCCCGCTCCAGCAGTGTGGTCAGTTAGGTCGTGGCCTATGAGAAAATGATCTAGCGGTTTATACTCCTAATATCCGTCATACACTATTGTTAGAAACTGAACATCGCGGTAGAATCTCTGCTATAATCACACCTCTCAGGCCTTTTTAACCATCTTCATCGTCTAAGCCATTTAGGGCTCTAGAACAACTCGTGATTTTAAATTGCCCTGTGTCATTATCGAATGTTATATACAGTTTTTGTCTGAAACACTTTAACATATCCAGGGTCTTCTGAGATGTTTACTTTCAAACAAATTTTGTTATTCAAATTAAAGAAACATGGGATGATATATTTGGGGTTTTAGTTATGAAAAAAAATTGGAAATTGGCAAAAAATTAAAAAAATTTATTCATTTCAAGTTCTAAATGTTCTGCTTTCAGGCATAGCTGCACAAAGTAATCGCTCATAACTAACATTTCCCAAATGGCATGCTTTATATCGGCGAGCTTGTTAGCATCCTCGATTCTATTCGAGGTTGTAGGAGGTTCAGATTTTATTTGGGTTCATTTTTCTCATTTTTATGAAAATTGCCAAAACGTAGTCCATCCACACGGGTCGAGTGTGATGCAGCTGAACTTGCATCACGCTCGAAGTGAGTGTGTATAGCTGATCTCTGTGTGAAATGTTGATGTAGCAGAGTGTGTGTGTAAATGTATGGACGTAGAAAATCTGTGTGTGCTTTCGTTGCGACCAAAGGGATATTTTAATTTGGTTGTAAAATATATTTTTTTCTTTTTTGGGACACCAAATCTGGGGTGCTCTATAATAAGGGAGCTTCTTATAATCCAAAAAATTATAGTAAACAATCTTGCCAAAGTTTAGTACAGACCTAAATTTGGCTACTAGTAGTACAACTAATATTTTTGTTTACAACACTAGTGTATACTATAAGCGTAAGACTTATGGGTGTTCTTATTTATATTTAGCCAGATGCCTGTTGTATTTTTTGCATCCTATTAATAATTAATGGCCCTAATTCCTAATTCATCAAACATGCCAAAACTTGTTCCGAAGCATTGATCGCCTGTTGGAAGTGCTTGAGATAATGCACCCGGGAGGAATTGACAAAGAAGCATGGGCTTTAAAGAGGCAAAATATGTAATGTTTCATGTCAACATAGAAAGTAAGGAGTGCAAAAGTAAGCTTAAAGGGGTTGTCTGGGGATTATTTGTTAAAAAACAGTGTTGAAAAAAAAAAAAAAACCTTGTCTTCGGCGTATAATAAAGCCCCCATTGCTATGGACTCCTGAGAAGTCGGCCCAGGGCTGGCTGTGCCAGTGTAACATCAGCCATGAAAGATAGCTGTCTGTATAGTGTGTGTACGCAGGCCGCGCTCTTTCCACGGCGCCTCAAATTTGTGTGATTATTTCAGGGTGTATGCCAGCAAATGGTGTGTAACCCTGATAGATCTCCCCCATTGTACCTGATTCTACCATTCTGACGATAACAAGAGGTCCCATTATTTTTACTTTTTATACGCTTATTTATGCACCGGCTGTGTAATATACTAATGCTGCTAGTCTGTTTTCCAACTTCTGTCTTAGCCTTCAACTAAAAAATGAATGTCTAGGTTAGAGGTAGATACGTTTTCTATGTCAACATATGGCAGTCAAGGTGTTATTCAAATAACACAGGATAACTATCATCCATCCACAGGAATATCCTCTTTTCTTGCAAATCTAGATGCGCGGTGTTGTGGACAAGGACTGTTCCTCCGGTTAACCCAGCGACCTGTGACACAGACAAACGCTAGAATGTGATTAGCCAGCCACTTAGTGCTCCCAACCAAAAAAGGCTAGGCCCCAGTGGTGGATGTTGCACTAGCATGGTAAACCTTAGCTAGTCCATGGATCTATTTTACTGTACAGTATTATGGCAAGCCCGTTGAGAAACGATGTGGTACGCACTACTGAATTGCTGAGTTTCATGGTTTAAATAAATTAATTGCCATTAATGTTTGAATACAAGCTTCCTTCAAAAACACAGATGTGGTAAAAGATCAGAGCAGAAAAAGGTGTCCTGATGATTTGGGTTATGATTGTTGGCAGCAAGGAAATCTATTTTCTTGTAAATCGTGTCGTGTTCAGGTATTCTAGAAAAGCAACAATGGCGGAGTATGCCAACTCTTCAGCTTTTAGATTGCGTTACAAAACACAATGTACACTACACACTCACCCGCACTTTATAAAGGTACACCTGTTCCAACTGCTTAACACTTAATGTCTAAGATCCACAATCACATGGCGGCAAACTCAGTGCATTTACATGTCTGGGATTCTCACTGAGGAGTTTTCACGCAGCAACCCTCTCAGGGTTTAAGGAGATGGTCCTAAAAAAATAAAAAACGTTCCAGGAGCAGCATTCTGGGGCGGAAGAAATCACCTTGTTGATGGCCAAGTGGTCAGAGGAGAAGGCAGACTGGTTTCGAGCTGATAAAAGGCAACATTGACTCAAATCGCCACACGTTACACGCAAGGTAGGCAGAAGAGGCATCTCTGAACGACAGATACGTCGAACTTTGGATGCAGACTGGGCTACAGCTACAGAAGACGCCAAAACCGCACACACACGGGTGCTACGCTCCTTCACAAAGCAACAGGGGAAACTGGAGGCATACAATTTGCACAAGCTCATCGAAGGACAGAGAAGATTGGAAAACGTTGCTGCGTTCTGAATGAGTCGATTTTGCTGCACATTGGATGGTAGGTCAAGAATTTGGTCGTCAACACATGGAAGCATGGATCTCCATCCTGCCTTGTTATCAAAGGTTCAGGCTGGTGGTGGTGGTTTCATGCGTGTGGGGAATATTTTCTTGGCACTCTTTGGGGCCGCCTTGGTAACACATTGAGCATCGTTTTGCAACCCACAGGCCATACCGAGTTATTGTTTGCTGACCATGTCCATCCCTTTATGACCACAATTATCCCAAATCTGATGGCTACTTTCAGCAGGAATAATGGCGGCCATGTCAATAAAGCTGGAATCATCTCAGACTGGTTTCTTAACATGACAATGAGGTCACACTTAGTCTCAAATGGCACCTCCTTCAGTCACCAGATCTCAATCCAATATAGCAACTTGGGATTGTGGTGGAACGGGAGATTCGCATCCATGGAGTTGCGTGCTTGACAAATTTCTGCGGCAACTGTGTGATGCCATCCATGCAATCAATATGGACTCAGAATCTCCTGAGAGCTTCCAGCAGCCTTGTTGAATCTATGCCACAAGAATTGAGGCAGTTCTGAAGGCAAAGTGGGTTCCAACCCGTTACTAGCATGGTGTAACCTATAAAGTAAAGTGGCCAGGTAGTGTAAAATCCATGTGTGTAACTCAGCAGCCTCAAGTATCTGGCTGCACCAGATTATTGCAAGGATCTAATAACTAGCACCCCTGGGGGATCATTAGCAGAAGGTACGGAAAATTTACAACAAACTATACCCTAAGCAGCACACGCCTAAAAAACAACAGCAGGTAGGTCTCAGAATACTCTGTGACAATTCCTGACTGGCCCGATGGCGCATCCACCTGAGACAACAGCAAGGAAGAGGCAGAGGATTCCAAAAACCAGGTGGAAAACTTGTTTGCATCATTCGCCATGAAGCTGCATGGCTGTACTAGCTACAAAGCTGCCTCTTCTTCAGCCCCATTTTGTTTCTGTATTTCTGACATTTGTGGCTGGTATATCGTATATCAGAAAACTCTTTGGAAAACTGTTAGCTTATCAAGAGTGATTAGAGATTGCTTTGTTTTTTTTTCTCATATGTGTACTTGCTCATTTTAGTGTTTAAATTTTTTGGGGCTGTTAGTCCCTTTTTCGTTTCATTTTACCCCAAAAAAAACCCCTGCCCCCTGTTGACTTTTTTCCCTTAAATTGCTTTTAAATCTTCTAACTTGCCGCGCTCGGCCCAGTTTACGCACCCCTACTAACTGTTCCTGACTACCTTTCCTCATGTCTAGCTTACATGTTTCATAATTTTTGAAATGTCTCGGATAATTTATTTAACTCAGGGCGCAGTTCTAAGAAATCGAATATTGGGTTTCTGTTTTTCATAAATTTGGAGATAATGTACTGTTTGTGAAGGAAATTTTAAATATTTTAACATTAAAAAATCCTCGCTATATATACCCATGATTTCAATTCATGAACAATCGTCTCTGCACGGTACACAATATAAGCAACAACTGTTTAGAGAAGAGTTTACCCCTTTATAGTAATTAAATGAAAATGGAGTGGCGAAATTTAGAATGTAAATTTTGCGACCGATTATACATTCATTGAGCCGCTAAACTGTTCACATTTCTACAAGATTAAAAAGTAAAAACTCATCTTACATACAATTGTGTACGGATTTACAACCACTATACCCCGCGACCCCATAGACCCACCCCCCATCGAAAAGACCCACCCCCCCACACCCCACCTACCAAGTGTGTCCGTTACTTATTTTAGGGGGGGGCACAGCAAGACGGCAGGAAAGGAAGGAGGGGACCTGCAGTGCCTAGGATTTTTAATTTCCTCATAGGCCAGCTTTTTTAGGCATAATATATTAGGTTTTCTTATTATTGGGGCCATGTGACGATTTTTATTTTTTGGGGGATGATAGGGATGCTTTTTCCAATGTTACCATTTTAGGGCAAGAGTAGAAAAGCATCAATTCTGTACTGGATTTTTGGTGATTTTTTTTTTGGTGTTCACCGTATAACCCAATAATTATGTTATCTTATCTTCTATGGATCAATACGATTACGAGGATACCATACTTGAATATTTTTTCTTATGTTTTACAAAAATTGCCTAATAAAACCCTAATGTGGAGAAAAATCTATCATTTTTGCATCGCCGTTTCCCAAGTGGCATAACATTTTTACTTTTTTGGTAACAGAGCTGGTTGATGGCTTGTTTTTTGTGGGACATGTTGTACTTTGCTACAGTATCATTCTGGAGTACATATGTTTTTTGATCATTTTTTCAAGCTCATCCTTCCAAGCCACATTCCTGCTGTCATCCCAGGCTCGGACTGTGTCCTACACCCCCTGTTTTCCTGGCTGCCACCGCGGGCATAGTCGCACCCGTGGAACGATCTGGTGGCACCCCGCCGCAGCAAGACCATCCCGCTTTGCGGCGTGCTCTGGTGAAGACGAGGTGCCACTTAGACTCCGGTGCCGGGTTACGGCTAGCACCATCATCATCTCCCGCGGTGGTCCAGAGGGTCCACTGGTCCACAGACTCCTCCTTCCGGACTCTTCCCAACGAGACTTTTAGTTCTCTTGTCTGAGGACCGTTACAAAAAACATGCAAAAGCCCATGCGTTTTCAAGAACGGACCAAGAATTGACCAAGAACACATTGGGGCTCATTTACTAAGGGTCCGCGGACCGCACTATCGTCGGAATATCCGACGATTTCCAATGTGTGCCGCATTTAGAAGAGTTTTTGGCGCACGCGATCGGATGTGACAGAACGGATTCGGACTAAGCGCGGGATTTAACATTCAAATTTGTGTCACAAGCCAAGCACTTACATACACCGGGAACAAGAAGGTGAACTCCGGCGGACCTTAGCGGTGAGCAACACATGCAGGATATCGGGTGCAGGATCTACGTAGATGGCGGCACGGTGCAGGATCGTCGGGGAACGCACCACGGGGATCGCAACTCGGACAGGTAAGTAAATGTGCCCCATTTGGTTGGAATTCAAATAGACAAATCCCAATTGATCGTTTACTTGGCTTAATTTTAGCTATTGCTTTTTTTTCACATTTTATATTCACATTTAGCTGTGACATCATGTTGGCCACTGTTGTATTACAGCCTAGTAACATGTTGCAGTAGTTTTTGTTTATCTTGTTGTGCTACTGATCTATTATGTACAAAGTCCATTGACATGAATACAGCAGATATGCAATTAATATGCAGTTAATTAATTCAAAGCTTTCTATGCCTAAAGTTAATAAGAGAAAAAGGTGTTCTTTTGGAAGAAGGGCTGACTTGGTGTTACATTTGGAGACGCCTGCACTCAGGTCTAAAGATCAAGTACAGACAAAAAGTCTATCACTGGCAGAAAATGTACCTGTGGTTACTGTCACATATGAGCTTCCTTTCATTATACCAGGTAAACAATCAACCACAGAAGAGAGAACAGTAATTATAGAACCAAAACTAAAACTAATTACTGATATACAAAACAAACTAATATTATTCCTAATACACAAAAAATATGTTTTATTAAGATTCAGAGGTTCTACACCACAAGTGAAACCAAATGCTCTCACCATTAAAGTGTTAGAGCAATTACTGACCTTTCTCAGCGCCACCTGAGAAAAATATAACAAAACAAAAAGCCAATACAATTAAAATGCTTGAACTTTCAGCAATTTATATCAATCCCTTTTGTATATGAGTTTGTAAACCACTCTTGCAAAAGTGGAAAGTATCTGCATAACACAATGGGGATTATTATACTAAGGCTTGCGGATCACACTTTTGTCGGCCTGTGCTCCTTTTTTGGGATTTGCGCTGCTTTGACAGGTATTTAACATGTTTCTGCTCTGGGGATGCAGTTTTTGGCGCATCGGCGCCGGCTTTCATGTGACCGAAATTGTGGGGTGTGCCGTTGGACGATGCGACTGATTCAGACTGAGCGCGGGATTTAAGATTTAAATTCTGTCGCAAGACATGTACTCACATGCACCAGGAAGAAGAAGGTGAACTCTGGCGGACCTCAGCAGGGAAGCGATACATGCAGGATATCAGGCATGCAATCTTAGTGAATCGCGGCAGAGTGCATTATCGTCGGTGAACTCCTCGGACCGGGTAAGTAAATGTGCCCTATTATTTATAAGTACTGAAAAATACAAGGCTGTCAATCCTACATGACGGTACATTGAGTTGGTGACATATCGGAGAACACAGTCTAGATAAGACAAACCCAGGCAGTGAATGAAGTCATCAGATTTTTTTTTTAAGGGGTATTCCGGGTATAAACACTCACCGGCCAATTTATTAGGTACACCATGCTAGTAACGGGTTGGACCCCCTTTTGCCTTCAGAACTGCCTCAATTCTTCGTGGCATAGATTCAACAAGGTGCTGGAAGCATTCCTCAGAGATTTTGGTCATATTGAATGATGGATCACCACAGTTGCCGCAGGATTTGTCGCTGCACATCCATGATGCGGAATTCTCCGTTCCACCACATCTCAAAGATGGCTTATGTGGATGAGATGGGGGACAGTGGCAGGCAGCTCATAGAGTACCATGTGCAACCTCATGTCCGTGTCATACAGTGTGGAATACCCACCGTTGTCGCAGTGCACCTTGTATTTCCCCGCTCTCTTATGCCAGGTGGGCCGCTGAATCCATGTCTCACTCGCGGCTGTTCGCACCATTCGTAGTCTCACCGGTGCCAGACGGTCTTTGGGTTAACCTTCGTTTGTGGGGTCCATACCTACAGGGACGTCCACATTTTCGCTTAAGCGCTCATGATGACTTCCATTCCCGGGGGACACCCCATCTTCACAGAGAGAGTCCCCATACGCCAGGCCGTCAGGCGGTACGCCTCCCCCTGTTGGTCACGCCTCTATTGTGCGCCCTACACACGACAGCTAGATTTCACCCTACATGTCGTACACGGGGAGGACTAGACGAATAGCGGTAGGACCCAAGACAATATATCTTTACACCAACCATAAGCACGCAGCCCTCATCACACTCAAGTACCTAGGCACTCCTTGAAAGCGGCTTGAACTAAGGCCGGTGTCATGGACTCCCGTGTGCCTCTATGATCTCTAAGCGGATGCACACTAGACCAAATTCTGACAACACTACCACCGAATGTCGGGAGCAGAAATGAGATATCAGACCAGAGGCAATGTTTTTCCAATCTTCTAATGTCAATTGTTGATGAGCATTGTGGCAAATTGTAGCCTCAGTTCCTGTTACTTAGCTGAAGGAGTGTCACCCGGTGTGTCTTCTGCTGCTGTAGCCCATCGTCCTCAAGTTTGACGTAAGTCGTTCAGAAGCTCTTCTGCCTACCTTGGTTGTAACGGGTGGCGATTGAGTCACTGTTGCCTTTTCTATCAGCACGAACCAGTCTGCCCATTATCCTCTGACCTCTGGCATCAACAAGGCATTTCCGCCACAGAACGTCGCTCACTGGATGTTTTTCTTTACGGACCTCTCTGTAAACCCTAGAGATGGGTTTGGTGAAAACTCCAGTAGATCACCTTTCTCCCCATACTGATGCTCGGTTTGAACTGCAGGAGATTGTTTGACCATGTCTACCTACCTAAATGCACTGAGTTGCCGCATGTGGACTGGCTGATTAGAAAGTAAGTGTTAACAAGCAGGTGGACAGGTGTACCTAATAAAGGGCCGGTGAGTGTAAACATCTAATACAAAAACCCATGATGCTATTAATAACAAAACTCAATGTTATTGTCACAAAATTGAGATTAATTTGTTTTGATTTTATGATCACAAAAATGTTATGGCCTCTCTAAAGTATGCGGAGTGTAACAAGTCCAAGATCCTCTCAGTTCTCAGTAACTCCTCCTCCCTCTTATGCTCTGCCCCCAGTGATGATCATATAATTTTTCTTGCTCTGTTACCGTAGTAATTATGTGTAACTGCCATCACAGCAAATCACCACAACACTGCCCATACTGGATGCACTGCAACCAACCCACTAAAGCCAAACATAGTGGTGATCACATGACCTGCCCAGGCAGGTGCAGGACATGGGAGGTCTTCTATCTGTGTCTGCTCCGCGCGGAGGAAATTAACGGACTGATTAAAAGCGCCAGTAGCATTTTAATTCTTCATTATAGTGTATGTCCACAGCATTTTCTGCTAAGGGAGAAAGAAACATTTAAGTAACAACTAATAGATATTAGCTTATATTTTAAGGACCCATTTGTATATTCCTTATGCTTATTCCTGGAATAGACCTTTTAATCTCTGTGGCCAAGTATTTATTGAAAATGTCCTTATCATAGTACATATACATCACAAAGTGTCATATGGATTTTTTCTAAAATCTCTCAAAGGCTTTATCTCCTTCAGGATCCAATATTGCTCAGCGTGTAATACCAAATATCAAAGAGTGGTGCTGTTTCTGGAAAAAATGAAAAATAAAAGTCAGGAGTTGTAAATGCCCATCTTTACAAAGATGGGCATCTTCCTCACCGAGCCAGGAATGAAAAAGAAGTGATGGTCTTATTCTATTATAACACTCTGACAGCACCAAGAAAAATGTGTAAAGAACAGACACGACTGATGATTTAGGCCCTCCCTCCCTCCCTGCACCATTTGGAAGCTACAGCTCTCACTGTCTGTTAGCTTTTAACCACATATTTGTTGGATTAGTTATATCCATATTTTATATGTACTGATAAAAGTTAATTTTTAGTGGAAAATGGGTATACACGTCCCGATTGGACGATTTTCTTCTCTTACACAATAATGGTGGGTGCGACAGATTCATTAAGAACGTGCAACAGAAATCAGAATTCTGTCCTTCCTGCATGGTCTGACAGAGTTCACCAACTTTTTTGGTGGTTATCTTAACATAGGGCATGCGACAGACTTTCATGTTAAATCCAGCGTACAAGTCTGCACCTAATTTGTGTCGTATGGTGGACTAGTGCAGCTGCGCCACAAAAAGGTTGCGTGGCGACACATTTTGTGGTGCAAAACCACTTCTTAATACCTGTGGAAGCAGTATACAATTTAAAAGAATGTGCAAAATCTGGGCACCGAAAACCGGCGCAAAGCCCTTCAGAAATGTGCCCCAATATGTAAAGTGCACTTCTACATCTTTAGTATCAGTTGGATGCAGGGACCCGTCACTGCGGGCCCAGAGCAGCTGATATGGATGCTACACTGTAATGCAACCCCTGCCTAGATTCCCAGCTATTGGTAAGTCAAGGGAAGAGTGACCAGATTTGGTGCTGAACTCCCTCCACATCTGACGTATGTTTCACTTACGCCTGTGTACACAACACCAGTTGCTCCTATTGAGGGTACCACATTATTGTTGGGCATCCCAGTGATGGATCCCCATTGATAAACAAATGATCCCTATAATTTGATATAGACTAGAAACCCCGGTAAGCAGAAATGCAATGTGATAACGCAATGGTTATGGGAGCTCATGTGTAGAATGCTGTAGGCATGGGGGCTAACCTATGGCAATGGTGCCAGAGGTGGCCATCAGAGCCTTTCTGTGGGCACTCAGGCCATCACCAGAGAGACTCCAGGTATCTTCTGCAGTCCCAGACAGCCCAGGACTGCTGTGCACAGAGTATTTAAAGTGACAGTTCTACCTTGGACTATTGGAGGAGTGGGAGGTGTGGACAGATCGGATTATCATTGTAGCTACTGGCTCCGGCCCTGACAATCTTCTCGTTTATGGGACCTGGAGGGAAGCTCATACATCACAAATCTTCTATTTTCTGTCTTTATTGGTGTGCCTCAGGGTGTGGATCAATGAAAGCAGGGACAGAGAAGGGAGTATAAATCACAAATTAAATTTCTGTGTTGGCACTTTGCGATAAATAAGTGGCCTTGGTTGTAGTTTGGGCACTCGGCTCAAAGGTTCGCCATCACTGCTGTAGAGGATGAATTGCATGTATGTTGACGAAAAATTTTGTTTTATTGCTTGCTATTTCATCACATGCAATAGATGTATGGCGCACTTGCTTGATTTTGATGGTAGATTTCTTTAGGAAGTCTGTCCGCTGGAAACATGATGAGTGCTCTTTAACAACCGATAAACAATAGCATCACAGTATTGATTGGAAACCTTGGATGAATTTTAAGATGCAGAAAGCTGAAGCAGAAGGTCAGGACAAGGAACAACATAAAGATAAGGACATGATGAACCTGAAGTGATTAACCAGTTCAAGTTGAAGCTGTGTGAATGAGCTTAACTTGATTTTATAGAGTACACTCACACATTAGTTTTTCAGAGGCGTTTTCAATGTCCAAATCAGGAGGGGAGTGAAAAAAGAGGAGGAGTAGCACCTTTCAATGATATGTTCTCCGCTATATGACTCCACAACATCTGAAAAAATCGAACGTGTGAGCACACTGATAGTCTCCTGCATTTTACCACTTCCTCACTTATGCATACCTCCCAACTTTTTGGACGAGAAAGAGGGAAAAAAGTCCCCCTCATTTCCCTAAACCATGCCCACTGTCAAGCCATGTCCCCCACTACAAGTATAGATAATGTCATGCCTTTGCTCCATCCACCTCATATTGTGACCCCCTGTCCTCACATCTCCTCATATTTGGCCTCCTGATGTTTACTCCTCATATGTGGCTCCATCCTCCATCCTTCCTCATATTGTGCACTTGTGTCTCCATCCTGCCGAAAAATCGTGAACTGTCCTGCCAAATCCGGGATGCTTGGGGAGCTATGCATGCCCCCATTTTGTATCTCCTAATTACAATGTCAACTTTTCGCCTCACACATATAATGTACTTCTTTGGCTTCCCCAAAATATAAAGAGAAAAACGATACCAACTCTCCTGGTCCCCTGCAGCAGCAGTTCCCCCTACCATATCAATGGTTTGTGCCTCTACCTCCTGCTGTCCTCTTCCAGTGTTATGTAGTGATGGAGCAAAGGCTCAACTGCCCCTGGGAATTATAGGAATGAGGCAGGCTGAAATTCACACAGGATCTCAGGAATTGGACCCCTATTGTTAAGAAATAATTTAAGATATTCAGGGCCGGCGCCTCCACTGGGCATACCCGGGCAAGTGCTGGGGCCCAGATGTAGGGGGGGCCCATATAAGGCTAAACATAAGGAATCCATGATGATGGGGGGCTGTATCTAATGAAGCCATAAGAGGCGAGTGGGGCTTTATATAAAATAACCATATGGGGTGTGTTGGTGTGATAAATTGGGAATATTTAGGGAACAGGGAGACTGTTCGTTTCTGAATTTTAAAGCCACTATGTCCATGTTACTGCAAAGGGCCTACTGAGGCACTGCGCCCAGGGGCCTACTGAACCTGGAGAAGAACCTTATGGTATTCATAGGTGTAAAATGTTCACACTGTATTGTAAATCTGTAGGGAGTTTAGAGCTGCTGCTGTAATGTACATCCAGCAGGAAGAACTATAATAAGGGGCTTTTACACTGACGTATCCATGTGTGAAATAACAGGTATGATCATCACTGCTAATGTAAGACTGACAACAAAACACTGTGCATATGGCTCTTCATATAGCAGGATGACTCTGCAATCTGTAAATAGCTGCAGAGAAATCCAATAATGGAGGGGACTTGTCCTCAGAAGTAGCTTTACCTCCTCCTGTTACTGTTTTCATTTTATAATAAAGATTTTTTTAAATCATTGTTTCTACAGCTGTAGAAGACATAGAATACATAGCTATGGATTTCAGTGGGTTCATACACGGCTGTTGGTTCCAGATACAGATGTATGAAATGACTGCCCGAGCCACAAATTATACAGCAGGTATTATTCCTACTGTATAGTCTAATGGTGTGTTGACCCGTTTTGCATGTACACAGTGCAAAATACTTGGTGCTTGTTGCCGATCGCATGTGATTCACTGGAAATGCAGATGCAATTGGGCCAAGCCTGTCCCTGGGCGTTTCCATTGGGTATGTAAATGCAATATAAATGTGAAGTGTGAACGCACCCTAAGGCCTAACACACACGATTGCTATGGGGGCCGTCATCTGGCTGTAAAATTTGTGGCCAGATCTTGGCAACCAGCAGAGGTCTATGGCACCCGCTCAATGTGCAACTATGGGACATGTCCTACACCGCGCCGTTCTGCTTACAGCGGCCGTCTGGCTTTTTTTGGAGAGGGGGAGGGTAAGTAACTCACCCCTCCTCTCTCTCAGCTGGCCACATGCTTGGCCCAGGTTACAGCCCTGACGAGTACACGTTCATATGTATGCAGCCTGATGTTGCGATCACACAATAAATCTGGATGCCTTTCAAACGACAAACAAATATGACTCTTCTCACCCCATTTTCACAAAGATGAGTAAAGTTTAGTGATTACAAGGGTAGAGTCTCCTCCTCCTGCTTTCAATGGGGAGGGTGTGTAACAGGAAGTGGTCTACTGTATAGGCATACAGTAGGATAAGTCCTATCCCTCATGTATAGAATGTCTAAAATACACCCAATGTATCCTTGCAACAGAGGCTAAAAATGTGGTGGAAATTCCACCTTTGTAGCCTATTGCATAACAGCGCTAAAGGTGGAGCTTTCATAGTAACTGTAGTGGTCTTGTGCCTACTATGGAGGCATCATGAGACTGATTTGGAAATCACACAATGGTCCTGTAGAGCCATTTACATGATGACCAGTGATCTTATGTAGTCAAAGCTCTCATAAACAGGATGCACAGAGAAACATAGGATGAATAAAACTAACCCTTCTAAGTTCATTTGCTTTTCATTTTTTTGACTCGCTCCTTCCACAAACACTATATGAGGGCTTGTTATTTTTTACTTTACAGTGGCGCCACTTAATATTTGTGCGGTGTACTGGGAAGCTGGGGAAATTCTAAATGGAGGAATGCGTGAAAAAAAACACTGTGGTGCCATAGTGTAATGGACATATTTTTATATGTTCACTCTCCTTTATGTGTATGGTAATACTTCACAGAGATACCAAATGTATATCTACTGTATATACCCGAGTTATAGACGACTGCTGAAGGTAGATTTTTGCCAAAAAAACTGGGAAACTATTAAAACCGAGTATAAGCCTATCGTGAAAAATGGGCAACTACTCTCTAATAAAATGTCCAGTGAAGAAGCCTCCCCACATCCATAAATGCCTAGCAGAGCCCCCTTTAAAAAGAAATGTCTAGTAGGGCACCCATTTAAAGAAATATCAAGCAGAGAATCCCTTTACAAAAAAATTGGTCAGCAGAGCCCCAATTTAAAACACATTTCCAGGAGTGCCCTCTTTACAGAAAAATCCCACAGTTGTCCCCTTTTAAAGAAAGTCCTCCAGTGCCCCCCTTTCATGATAAACTAATAAAATATAACTCACCTCCGGTGCCACCACTCTTCTTCCCCGATCTTCTTTCCCCACTCAACTCACAGGTTCCAAAGCACGCGTGGGCAGAAGCGAAGCCGTCTATGCTCTCTGACCACACGGACACACTGTGAGCAGCATGTCGCTGCCGATGACGTTGGGCATAGACGTACCTTGCACTGCAGGGAAGCTGGAAGATGCAGGGAGAAGACGAGTCGGGGGAGAAGAGGACACCCGGGGTGAGTACTACAGGTTTTTTTTATATACCCGAGTAAAAGTATATATAAAAGTATAAAAGTGGGGCTTTTTCAGCACAAAAATTGTGCTGAAAAACTTGGTTTTTACACAGGAATTTATTTACGTCTTCAAAAACCTTTCATAAAAAAACCTGTCTTGAATCGCCATATTCTGCTGTTTTAATTGCTTCAATTTTGACAACTGTACAGCCTTTTGATCACAATTTTATATGTTACAAAATGGCAAAGAAAAGTGTTGATTTGGACATTTAAGCTTTTCCGTTACAGGCTTCACACTGGGAATAATTGTTTTATATTTTGATAGATCAGAAATTTTGGAACAAGGCAATACCTACAAGGTTTATGATTATGTGTTCTGAGAAAAGGGGGTGATTTGAAATTTTCTGGGTTTTTTAGCCGTTATTTTAGGCCCCATATGCAATTACCTGCATCTGTCGGCTGCGTAGTACCCACCACAAATGAAGAGGTCTCTGTCCGATAAGGTTTTATAGAGAGTGCTCAATGCGGGTGTTAGCTGCATTAGCCAAAACACCATGGCATAACCCGAATTGGTGCTGGCACTGATAATGGGTTTTAAGTGCCACCTTCAAACGGGTGGGATCTATCCAGTGCCAGGACCCTTACCGAGGGCTCCATGGACCATCAGTTGGATTTGTGAAGGTCATTTTACAATGTACTGAAATAAAGTTATAGATGTATATTGTACATGTGATCAGACCTCCTAGGGTTCCAGTAGAAATAAAAACGTCAGCTTATCCTGCAAAAAATGACATCTTACACAGGTCTGTACGCTGAAGTATGAAAAAGTTATTAGTAAATGTATGGCAATCTTCCAGGCTATCAGTGGCACCAATCACTCAGAATAGTTCCTTTTCATAAACGAATATCTTTATTCATAGGCTGAATAATACGCGTTTCGAACCCGAACCGGGCTCTTCCTCAGTTAAAGTTATTGCCGTCAGAATATGGTGAAACCAAGATTTGTTTTTCTTACACAAAGTTTTAATCTTCTTAAAAATGATTAAAACCGTATAAGACCTATATAAATTTGGTATACCGTGATGTACCGACCATAAGAAGAGTAGTAGGTATGATTTGGACGCACAGTGAAGCCAAAAAAACAAAACCCACAAGAAAATGGTGCAAATGTGTTTTTTTCTCAATTGCACCACATTTGGAATTTTTTTCCAGGTTCCTGGGAAACAGCATGGAACATAAAATACTGCCACTAAGTGCTATTTGTCACACAGAAAACAAGCCCTCGGTACACAGAAAATAGAAAAGTTTAATATTTTTTTTACGGTGGGGAGCAAGTGATGAGTGCCACTGATCGTTGTGCTCCTTAGTTAAGGAGCGGCACAAAGGTTTTGCGATCTGTGGGGGTCTTCGCACTGAGCCCCCAAGGATCAGCCCGTGGATAGGCCTCCAACTTTAGTTTGGGGGAACTAAAACCCTTTATAGGTTTTTTTTTAATTGATCATAAGTTGGAAAAATACATTACAAAATATGACGAGGTCCTCCGGACTGTGTTTTTACATTTGGATCACAATGCAGAGTAGTACTATATTGTTATATGAGTCATGATCAGGTTACAGTTATTGTCATGTAGCTATTTTTCATGCAAAACTCAATTCTGCAGGGAAACAGCGCGCCGCTGTTGGTTGTCTCAGAATAAATGCACATCTGCTTTTCAGATAGTGCGTTTACTGCACCTGAATACCCTCCTATACGGGAAACACTAAATTGTAATAGACGTCACCAGACCTCATCATTGTGGTCATGAAGACGTGGGTGTATGTTTTAGGCCACAGTCGGGTCCACGCTGCTATATCATAACCCCTAGAAACACCCGAGCCCCCTCTTTGTTCCTCTCCACCAGCCTGCACCGCTGTCTGCCGGCCAAAGCAGTCCCACAGCTGCTGTTGGGGATACGGCTACAAGTCACGCCACGGAGCTGCCGATTGAGGAAAGCGGTACAAGTACGCCACGCTGCTGGCGATTGGCGGGAATACGGCCTAAAAGTCGACCGAGTTTCTAGTGATTGGAGGGAGGAATCTGGTTAAAAGTAAACCCCCTTTGATGGCGATTGGAATGAGAGAAGTTTATGCCCGCCTTCTGTAAGTGTCGAGGAAGGATGTAGCGGAAAAAGAGGAAAAGGATGTTGATACGCCAGGAGACCAAAGCTGGACTGTTGCCAAGTGGTGGGGCGAGGATGGTGGTGGACGTCACTCTGCGGCTTGCCCGTCTCGCGGAGATGCTGCGAATCCAGGCCAACAGAAGAAGGAGGGACAGGTAGAGACTGGTAGTGTTGTTATTATCTCTTCTTATCATATCACTTCGCGATGGGTCTTTGTCTAGTTTAGGCTGCATTGGGATATGCATTGGTGGCTGCAACTGAAACTACCCTTAAAATATGTATAACTACCCCACAGTGAAGGAGTAGGAGTGTGAGGGGTAGTAGGTTAACTGTTCAAAGAGTTTTCTTTGCTTTTCCTGTCAAGTGCATGTTGCAGGGGATGTAGTTTTTGTTATATTGGGTGTGTCACACGTGTGAGATTTGATTTGCGTTTGTTTTAAAGCCCTAATCTTATTTATGGTGCACAGATTCTCATTTTACTCCTAGTCTAAGCTGAATGGTAAATGCAACCTAAATATTGAAAACAAGTGTATAGTTCCTCAATTTCTTCTAAATCTTTTAATTTTAGGACTAAGCAGCGTCTGTTTTTCCTATAGAGTGATGTTTCCTGTATTGGACGGGCATTGGCTTTCCCTGCATAGCTGAGTCATCGCTTTCTCCTTATGTAGTTACATAGCGTCTATCGCATACCTGTTCTGTGAGTCCAGAAATGCTGTAGGGGGATCCTGGCCCCATCCTCCTCTCTCTGCTAAAAATCTGCAGATACATTCAACATGTTCAACAACGAGCGCCTAGTGGTACACAGGAATTATATGTCAAAACATTGCTGGGGGCAGACATCTGGGCCCCGGCACCAGGCAAGGGCACGCAGGTATGTGTGGGTGGGTGTGTTTAATGTGGGATGTCCAGATGCTTTGGACAGAGTTCTACCGACCTTCAGTTGTGATTTCCAAGCTAAGCAAAGCAATGTGTGAGACAAGGATAGTGACAAAATCTCAGAGATCTATCCCAAATGGGGAAGAGGCCTGGGTGATGCCGGCGGTGGGAAGAGAGGTGCCCAGGGATTGTGTGAAACCATCAGGACGGGAGGGTTGCATTGGATCTGCTCCTCAGCTTCTGCAGCCAACAGAAGGAGGTGAACTACAAGATGTCACCTGCGGAGCAGATTCTGGGTCGGAGAACAGGTAATTACAGCATGGCTGCATTATTAAATGGACTACACGACAGTAAGATGTTTTAAGGAGCTGGGAGGAACAATCAGACTTAAATATCATAGATTGTATGTTATAAGGGAAGAGTTGCTTTATAATTGCTCTTAATTAACGAACTAGTATATGGAAATAGAGAGAAAAGTGTTTGGAAAAACTTTATAAAGTAATAATAATCATAATAATAATAAAAACAAACTTATTTCCCGAAACTCCCGCCTCCCGAAACACAGAAACTGAGATAGTTGTCGAAATAAGAAAACAAAACAGACGTAATCCGTCATCGAAACCAGGCTCTTCTAATCCAGTTAGAAACTAGGGAAGAAGGGTTGAAACACAGTGTAAATTATTGAGGTTCATTGGTGATCAGTGATTGGGCTGTCGCAGTGACCTGTTCCCAGGACTGGAGGGTCCGAGGGCAATTGGCAAAAGTTGTAATGGGTCATCGGTAGGTTGGTTTAGTAGGGTTATATTAATATTTACATGACTCCTTGTTTTACATTTGAGTTTTATATTCTGAGAGGTTTTTAATATATTTAACAGTTGATCTACACCCTTTAAAAGGAATTCTATGATCAAAATCAAGCATGATAAACGGGAACACTTAATATAGCTGCTGACACTGTGGCTGCTAATTTCGAAATTTGTTTTCCATGACGCCTTACTTCTTAAAATCAACTTTTAAAAACATTAATGCTAATAGCCTGAAAGGTATACAATTGCATAATCATGTCACACCCTCACCCCTGCTCCCTCAGCATTCCATCCCTCTGCCTGCTGTAATCCAACAAAAGTTGCAAGGGCAGAAGTGAGCCATGCACAGTGTAACAGCCTTTGAAGCCAGAGCTCAGATGGCACTCTGGTAACTCCCCTAGTGCACCTTCTGGTCTTTGCTAATGGACTTTAATAGAAAGGAGCAATGGATATAAACCAATATAAGAAGATTTCGAAGTACCACTGTGTCTAGATCCCCAATTTTTTGAGTAGTGTCCACTGGTTTATCATGCTTGATTTTGATGTCGATTTCATTTACACAATTCTGAACTACAATCGATATTAAGCATGGCATATCCTAATAATAATAGCAAGCCGGCCACCAAGACACCGTAGGGGTTGTTGTTAGAGTATTGTTTGCCAATTTTATTCCGAACTTTATGCCACCCTAGTATGCCATGTATTACTGCTTTATAAAAATGATGTGCATTACCAGATAATACCATCATACAAAGTACCAGTAATCGTTAATACTAACAAGATTTTCTATTTAATAGCTGCAAATAAGAGTTGCCCTCGACACCACATTGTTTATATAGTAATATGTCTATATTGGACAGATGGGGATAGGTGATAGTAATATTAAAGTCTTCTAATAAAAATGACTTCCATAGACTGCTGCAGTGTGATCTTGTTATATTACAGTTCAGCAAGCATAATGGGCCATGTTATACATCCACTGGAAGGGCCAAAAGATTCTCATGCATTTAAAATATATCTATACTAGCTCATAGCACCTGCAAATGCAGGGCGTCCCGGGATGGCTCCCGAAAGGGTGGGGTACTGGAGGGGCCCACTCGGGCCCACCGAAGATCAATTGTACAGTGTCGCTATAAGACACGGTGTATGATTGATCCGTCATCGGATCACGGTTGTGGCTGCATGAGCCGGAGGCCCGAGACCAGCGCAGGGCACTGCTCCAGGGGAACCAGGAAAGGTGAAGGTGATTCTTTTTGTTTCTTCCAGAGGGGGGGAACCGCGGGGGTCGTCAGTGTGTCTGCAGGGAAGAGGGGGGGGAGGGAGGGGTTCAGTGTGTCCGCAGGGGGAAAGGGGGGGGCGGGGGGGGGGTTTCAGTGTGTCCGCAGGGGGGATGGGGGGGCAGTGTGGCCACGGAGGGAGCCCAACGGAGGGGCACCCACTAAGGCTCTGTGCCCAGGAGCACACCTTAAAGACCTGGAAGCAGGCCTGCAAATAGGGATTAATCCCTCTGATACGGGCATTAATGAGACAGGAGTTTGTCATGACAAAACTATTATTTGGGCTCTAAAAGATGATCTCAGCGGACAAGTAGAAGTGATTACATTTAGTATTACAAGATGAGTTTACATACTTATAACAATACAACAATCATTATTTATATAGCGGCATCATATTCCGTGTGGACGCTTTACCCCAAATCATAGGCGGGCCATATACAATTAAAAACTAAATTATAAACAATCATCTAAGATTGAAAACAATAGAGTAAGGGCCACTGCTCACAGGCGCTTACCAGTCTATGAGGATGCTACTTGATCTTTATTCCCTTAGCTCGTTCTTGGAACATGCCAGAAATATTGTATCTCAATTTGAGATCATCAGTGAAGCATTTATGACTCAGTCTCTACCCCCTCATCATTAGGAGTGGTTTCCTTTTTAAAAATGCATCCTGCATTGTGGTCATTGTGAATTGAACACACTAGTCTACAGATGCTGTCGTGTTTGTAAGCAATAATGCCTGTAAGGACAAGGGCATACAGCCTATGTTTGTTTTCCTACTTTTACTTTCAGTAATTGATAAATGCTTGCCATCTCTGCCTACATCATATAAGATACATAATATAGCAGCATGCTTCTTATTCTGGAGACATTTTACAATATCCGAGTACTTTAAAAAGCAAAGACAAGACAGTGTTAAGATGCGATCAGCGTTCTTTATGACAATAATTACCCATCATACAGTGTAAGATGTGAATTATGATAGCTGAGAGCTTTTCTCATACTTAATAAGTGCTGACGGACACAGACATGTAACCAAAGTAACTAGTGACATACGGACACGGATGTCGCGAGAAAACCAGGAGATGTTTCTGAAGAGTCTTCCACCAAACAGTATCAGACATTGAAAGCGAAGACCAAGGTATGACAAAGGGAGCCTCACGTAGATCTCAAAGGGGTTTGTAGGACTCCTAGACTTGTGGATAAACGACACACCAATTAGAATGGGGCCGCAGAGCTTTCTGGACTAGGGCCCAAAAAACAGTAACCGCCCACATTTCGTCGGCTGTTTGCAGAAGGATTTTTTCACCGTTTTGCCGGCAGGTTTGGCCGCACACGAAGGATTGTGTCGCCCAACACCGGCTTGCCTGCAAACAAATTGGGGCGCGTGGGACGACAGGGAACTTTGGAACAAAGAACAAGATGATCCCGGGATCGAGTTGAGCAACAAATACAACAAAAGTGTAGAGAAATGTACTGCACGTTTTAAAAAGTCACACACGCCAGAAGTAAGTTAGTAAAAACCGAATGTCGCAAGATCAGCACTTATATGCACCGTGGAACAGAGGTGAAAGCTCCAGGGCGGACCCTCAGATGGGGAGAAAAAATAGGAGGAAGAAGCAACACAACCATGCAAGAGTAAATTGGACGCCCGAGTCTTGGAACAACGCACGGCAGACGGGATTAGGGAACGGGAAGTAAATGTGGCCCCATTGCTGTTTCAAATGCAGCAGTATTTTTTAGTACAAAAAAAATGATTACTTTACCTACTCATTACCTGCCAATCCAAAACCAGAATCTGCAGCCAGCGTTAGATGCCCCCCGGTGTGTTACCAGAGGTTCATATTGTGGGTCCACCTAATACTGGAAATCTATTGATAATACTACAGAAGGACAACTAATTCAGGGCACGCATAAGGATCAATGTGGAAAACATGTAGGCAAAGCGTTTACTATTTTTGTCTATGTCCATGTTGGAGTGGGTAAACCTTTTTCATATTTTACAAATTGTTTAAGGACATTCGGCATCATCTTGAAAAGCTTCAAGCTACAGGGTTTTTTTCATCAGACAGGAGTGCTGGAGGAAAATGAATAATTGACTGACATTTAAATATGGTGATAGGCCAAACTCATTGATGTAAAGTTAAATTTAAGTAGCCAATATATATGGAGGGAGATTTAAATTTAAGACTGTGGGAGTAGACTTTAGACCAGCTATTAGTTTATTAAGTTGTGCCAAGAACTTGTGAGGCAAGGCTTGCATTTTTCTGCTACACCAACCGTAATTTTGTGGCACCCAGGCTAGGCAACGCCCTTTACCTCGTGGCCACGCTTCTTTTTCAGACATGTCTGAAAACTGTCCAAAAATGGTTTCTTAAAGCATGTTTGTAATGTGGCGCTCTGCATTTTGGTGGAAATTACAACAGGGAATGGCAAATAATGGTTGATGGTATCTTCACTTTAGATTTAGTTAGTATTTGTCCCATTTGTAATGCCGAGTATGGCTACAACCAGCTCTCTCCCATTGTAGACGAACTGCACTACCCTTCTAGGAAATAAAAAGTAGGAAAGTGACATTTTCTGTACGACTTCCAAGTCAGACCTAATTCAAATAAACTACAAGCTCAGCAAATTATGTATAAACAAAACCCATATGACAGATGGTCCAGACACATTCCTGAAAACATTCCTATGTAATGATAAGCTGTATGGAGAAGTTAGTTTAAAAGGGTTGTAATAAAGTCAACAGATTATATGTTTGCAACCATGTCGTATTTATTGTTGTCTATCTTAGATGCAGTGATATGTTCAAAGGATATGACAGTGTGTACTGAGCCTCTCTCATAGAAATCGCATCCTATCTAGTGACTGCCTAAATATACATTTTAGAATAAGTTCGTCACTGATCAGCTAAATTTAGAAGTGGAGAAAAATCCAATTTTAATGCACTTAGACTCGGTACTATGTGTATTTAGGCAGATTTTTCAAATTATTTTTAAAACATTAAACCTTTGTGTATTATATTTTCCTTTACTTTGCATATTAAGAGTCATTGCACTTTAAAGTAAAACTTTTTGATAATAAGAATCGTATCAAAAATATTTGTGATTAGGAATATAGCTGTATAATTATACAGGTGGTCCCCGGAGTTACGTACAAGATAGGGTCCTCGTTTTTGTTATCAAGTTGTTTTGTAGGGAAATCAAAACTGTATATTTTATGATTTGTAGATCCAGACAAAAAAATTTTTTGCCCAGTGACCCCCCCCAATTGGATTTTAAAACATCATACGGACACCTTAAGCTGATCATTACAGCTGGGACACTTAAGTAAAGCATCCAGAAGCATTCACCATGAGGACACAGTGGGGCAGGGAGCCTGTCTTTTTTTTTTTTTTTTTTGGATTTTATACAAAAATTCCCTGTACGTAGAGATACAGGTCGCAGGCCATAGTTACATTATAACAACAAAGGATCCATACACTGGGTATCTGACCTTGCAGATATTAAACAAACAGGTATAAATTCCATCACAAACGGAAAATTCTACACAGTATTCCTTTCTTTGGTTTCTGGGAGTCTTCCCAGAGGAGGGGCCGTCTTTAATAGGGGTCGTCTGTAAGTCAGGGGTGTCCCTTACGAGTAGGGATTGCCTTGTAACAGTGCAGCGCAGACACCTGTTAAATACCTGTCAAAGTCATGCAACCCGAAAACGTTGGAAATTCAATGAAGTGCGTGCGTGGCGACCCTTAGTAATAAGCCCCAATGTTTTATTGTAAACTGAACAGTATCTGTTCTTGTTTAAGGAAGGTTGGGCTGAAGGCTGTGATGCCTTACACGATTTCAAAATAGTAATTGTTAAAGGAAAACCTACATATTATTCAGTAGAATGAAACTACCACATACTTACCTGAGCTGTCTTCTCTTCGATCCCAGCGATGGTCATTTATGTTTGCAATCTAGGAGTTGCTGTAAACTAAGAGCTATAAAAAGCAGAGATATAGAGCGATGGGCACTCTGTAGCTGTTTTTTATACTTTTTATAACTTAGTGTATTAAAGAGAAACACGTCATGCAAAATAACCCCCCAACACAAATATATTTTCATAAATGCCCATTAGAGAGCAGTGCTCTGTCCCTCATTGTCCCTCTACATGCCTGTAAAACTAAGCAATGAGGGCCGAAAGCTGTATGTCAAAGACCTGGTGAAAGGGCCAATGAGCATTAGCATTATTTAAGTGGTCCATCTTATTCATGAGTGGGATGGCACAGCCCCACCCCAGTGCTTGACTGACAGCAGGTATATGGTTGTTGGCAGACAGCGCACGCACATGTGTACTCCTAGTGCTGGCGCCCCCGGCCCCAGCCCGAGGTTATGTATAGGCAGAGATACCACAGCTCAGTTGACATGTTATCGAAGAAACATGTAAGTAATTGTGTAGCTGATGTCCGTGTCTGTATTAGAAGGGTGCTGCAGCATGTCAGCAGATACACAACTATGCGTTACTATAATACAGACATGAGCAGGGGGAGGAGAGGGGAGGGGGAACAGGGGTGCTCCCTTGCCTTTACCATGTGACCAGCCTCATTACATAATAAAAAAGATGATTGTACAAGGATTAAGTATGGAATTGACTAGATTAAGGCTGTGAGGGATCTGGTGAGCTGCTCACAACAGGTAGATGGTGACAGGACTAGTGATACAGGAACATGAAGACAGGTTGTCTTTAAAGGATGGCCCTCTTTTAATAAAGTGCTTGTGCCTTTCCTGTCCTAATAAAATCCTTGAATGTTTATCCAGTGATTTAAACTTCCTGCTACTTAATTTGTACTGTCTCTGAATCTTTGTTTACATGTCTGCGCACTGACTAATAGGAGGGGCTTTGCAGCAGGCCAGAGAGTATTTATTCATGCTCCCCCTCTCCTGTAGTCTGTCGTTAGATGGCTGTGAGAGAAAGAAACACAGTGGTGAGGTAGGATGACCAAAGGAGTGAGAACATGAAGTTGTGTGTGTATGCGAGGGGACGCTGGTGATGATAAACAGGGAAAGGTTGAAGCTATCAAATGAGACAGATAGATATTAAATACAGTTTATGGAAACAGATTATTGAAAAGGTGGGCAACTTTTAAATCCACAATAGTTAAGGAAATCTTTTTCACTGTCATAAGGTGCAAACAATGGTTTCACAACCTCGTTCTCTATGTTATATTTTTTATGAAACTCTATTTTCAGAGATCGAATCGCTCGTGTTGGATGGGTGTTATCCTTAACATTCAAGGAAAGAGATGAAAGACTCGCCAGACCACTATCCGGTCTCCTCGAGCACATGTTCAAACACTCTGAGACAACCTGAAACAGCTTAATATGTGATGGAGGTCTGGATTCAGTCCTCTTTGTGGTGTCGCTGGACAGTATCCGGTAGTGTTTTAAGGCATGTTGCTATGGCTCTGCCAACTGTGCTAGTATGGCGGACCATATAATCAGAGGCTGCGGGACTGAGAGAAGAAGGCCGAGTGGTTGTTTCCCTGTAGTTTTCTCAAAGGAGGACGATAAGATCCGTTTTCATCATGTCTTGCAATACACCGTTTTTAGCAACAAACAAAGAAATGAGAAGGAGTATTGAAGGTCTGGCCACACTAGCATGGTTGAACCCTTTTATATCTTGCTTTGGCCCTGAGTGTAAGTATGCCCGTTTATTCTGAATAATAGTGATACAACACAAGGAAGGACAGCCGGGGTGATTCTTTCAAGCGCATGGTGTGCCATTGATAGGACAGCTCCAGCTTAGAAGCTCAGTGCATTGCTGCCTTCTATTTGTTGTGGAAGCTGCTATCAAATCACAGCACAAATACAAAGTAATCTAAAGGCACGTGGGTTGAAAATTATTACATCATTATTATCGGCTTTACAAGTATGAATAACAGTAGCACATATGTACTAAGGTGAGTTGTATATGACACGTAGGTATGATGGTTACTTCCTGGCAGAGGTCGGGCTCAGATTTCAGTGGGACCCTGGACGATATGCCCTCAGTCAGCCCTTTTCAGTGAACTAAAGTGGTTGCATTTAAAAATTCAGAAACTAAAACATTTACCGTTTGTTACCTAAAAATATCCCCTGTTATCACACCAGCACCCTCATCAGATCAGAGTTTGGTCGCTATTCAGTGAATGTTGTTTTAAAATGTAATTACCGCTCTGTATATCAACCAACTGTCGGTACATAGAAAATATGAGAAGTTACCAGGAGAATTTCAAAACAGGGGCGTCTGAGAAAGCACATTCACTGAAAAAATTGGCATTCACATAGGAAAAATGGACACAGTACAAAATGCACAATCTCCACTCTGTCACATGCAAGGCATCATGTAATAAGTACGGTAATATCACATAAAAGAGGGATCAGTGCAGATGAAGAAAATAAAAATACAATGATCAAATCACATGGACCACTGGAGCTGCTGAGACCAACCCACACGGTTGGCAAGAAATGCTTTTGCCTTAACGTACAGGAGGTACTTTGAATACAGTCAGAAACCTGACTAAGAAAACACATGACTGCAGGCAGATAAGTTATAGCGCCCCTTTCTGACCACTGTGACCATCTGGTTGAATCCTCTGGATGCCAGTAATGTACCTTATACTTAAGCTACCTGCAACGAATGTATGCCCGCCGGCATACAGAACGCACGCAGGCGATGAGGAGGGATGAGGGATGGCCAACTGGTCCCCGGCAATTGGATGCACCATGGGCAAAGAAAATGACAGTACTATCTTTTCCCTGTGTTCGTTGTGGGTACGCTGTCAAGAGGCCTATTGCTGTCAATGGGGACGTAATAGAACGTACCATTGACGGTCATGTGAATGGAGCCTTAGTTCTAAGGCTACAATGGTCACCCATAAAGGTCGCATTGAAGCGTTATTGTCATTCATGTTCTATGACAGCCCAAAATTTAGGAAATCTAATGTCACAGGGACAAAAAAAATCTTTAGTCTCGAGTTACACTTACAAAATATGCTTGCTAACTTACATACAAATTAAACTTAACAACAACCTATAACCGTAACGGGGAACCTGTGCCTGTGGCCCGGGTGCCAGATTTTTTGTTGGTTGGCACTCGAGCCCTCTATGGGGGGCACCCTTTCCTCACCCCAGGGTAAGAGTTTGCCAGGACAGGACATCAAGGCTTCTTGCAGTCCACGGCAGCCAGGTACCCCAGAAGGAAGCTACAATGATAATTCCAAACTTCTCTTATCCTTTCTTTCTCACGGTATTGGGGTACTATTCAATTGGTGCCGACACAATTTAAAACATGTGAAAGAGCAGGGAGTAATAAGTTAGCTTAAATTGTCGATATGGGCCACTTTGCAAAAAAATAGTGAGGTTTGGTTTTTTGTAGTTGGGCACTCGGTGTCTAAAAGGTTTGCCATCATGCTATTAGACCCTTATCTTGTAACCTAGGACCTGCTGGGTGTTACCTTATGTCTTTGATCTACTGTGTAGGTGTTTAGCTGAGATTGAGCGACACAGGTTTAAGGAGATAGTATGCTACTTGTGGATTGTACTGTCTATACCCTTGCCAAGAAAGCTCTACAGATGATCGGTTTGAGGATGTTCCCGTCTCGCATTGCACGTTCTTTGTGCCCAACTGGAAACATTGAAGTACACAACTGGTGCAGCAGATTGGCCTAAGTTTTGTTCTCAGATATTAAACGTATTCACAGGCATTTTAGTAAGTTTTCAGCTCATAACACATAATAATTAACTTTTTGAAGATTTATTTGCCTAACATTGTACTTGGTTTATAATAGGAGCACCCAGATTGATGGTGATCTACTGCTTGAGGTAAGTGGACAGATCTGGACAGTGAGACTGGATATTATGGACTCGTCTCAATCGTAAAAGAGTTAGTATTTGGCCTTCTGCATCATCTTCATCTAATCTCTTCCATGTATGCTGACTTTTGATCGTAATGAGAACCTATTGTTCCCCAGAGAATAAAGTATAGTAGAAAAAGTCCACAAGATATGAGTTATTGGTGGGTCCCAGTAGGAGAAAACAAAAAACTACCTTCTTCTCAAAATGTTATTCTAACAAAATAGAACTCCTCTATATTGCTTCACCTTCAGCAAGAACCTCCATCCATTACTTATATCTAAAATAATAGTGAAATAATTATTATCTTCTTGACAGAGCAAGAAATCACATCACATTTATGTATGTACTAATGAGGTGAGGTTTTACTTCTCTTAGATTTATGAGGGAATTGGTGGAGTGAAAAACCCTATGCAAACTACTCAAAATGTGATCTTAGTAATCGGCGGATTGCTTGGCAGTGTTGAGCCACGGTTCCCAGAATACTTACAACCTGGTCATTTGTGGATTGATCGAAAATTTCTTGCATCAGTGACGTGAACAGCAGCTTGAGGAAGATTGTCACATACTACAGGTTTTCACCGTGTTCGTATTATGACAGCAGCCGGAGGTGAGGTTATGACCAGAATGATTACTTTAATCTGACCTGAGGGACTACAAATTATTTTAACTGTTTATATTAAATATTACTATTAGATTATCCATCCTCATTTATGTAGGAGGTACAGGGGATTCTGGGAATATGAACTTCAATACAAAACCCCATAATGCCTATAATAAATTAATCGCAACAAACTCATAATCATTAATCAATAAAAGAGGGCTTATGACTTGACCAGGCAGGTGCAGGAATTGTGCTGTGGACGTGACCAGCGCATCGTTTGTCCCTGTGTTTCCTACCAGGGGACAAAGTAACAGGACTGATCTAAAGGGCCAGCAGCATTTAATTCTCCATATAGTGTATAACCAAACATTTTTGTGCTAAGCAGGGCAAAATTTAAAATAAAATTATTACAATTAGCGTATATTTTATGACTCATTTGAACATGAATTATTAGGCTTATCCTGGAGTACCCTTTAACTTTCAGTGTGCCCAAAAGTGGTTGTTCTTTATCACAAATTTGGGTATTTGGTATTCATTATAATAAAAAGTATACTATAAAAAGGATGATACGATAACAGAGCAATCTGCTGATCTCACTGACTAATACCAAAGTCTATAAAAGGTCTGCAGTATACATAATTTTTCTCCATAAACTGTTCAAAAACTGGTCCTGCAAAGTAATAATTAAAAAGCATTGGTCTTATCAATTACAAATCGTTTGTAAAACTTGTATGCAACTCTCCTGATGTGATTCCAATTGACACTAAGCCCTGCAGATTCAGTGGTTACTTGCATTGCTCTGCCATTGGTTCTGATTGACAGGTCTCATTGCTATGGTGATGCACTGATAGGCCTGCGCGCCCCTGCTGAACCATATGGAGAGAGAGCTCTGTTACATCACTTCATGTAATGTGACCAGGGTGCTGTCATCTATGGCCCTGTTACATTTGCACCATGATTGAATTGTTCCCATGAAAATCACATAGCTTATGAGGATGGGAGGAATTAGAAAGGATGGGGGAATTAGAAAGTCCCATGGATGCATGGGGGCGGAGTAGAGGTCCATGCAGGAATTACTGTGATTTAATGTTGAGCAGATACATACATTAGGCATACGTTGCAAATGTACAGGGCTTGAGATGAATCACACTTGTCATAGACATTACTGTGTAGAGGTATATCAGAGGGGAGGAGTAAATGGGAGGTGGCAGAGCAGACAAATTCCCATCTGTTAAAGGAATATATAAAAAAAGTTGATTATGGGGATTTGTAAGGGAAAATATTTTTACCGGTGTTGGTTAGTTAATAGGCTCTATGGCGAACCTTCACTAGCTGATGTTTGAAAAAACGGTGGTGACAGGTTCCCTTTAAATGACATTTGTTTTGTTACTGTCCACACATTATTAACCCTTCCTGTCTTAACTTTTAGTGATTGTATTAAGTACGACGTATAACGGCGTATATATGCCCCCCCCCCATAGCTAGCTTTATGCGCACGCCGCCATACTGGAGTGGTACGATGTTGCACATGTGCGGACGCTACCTGGTCATATGTCCGGGAGAAAGATAGGAATGTCCTATCCTTCGCCAGAATGCGGCGCCGTGCGCTATATATTACTATGGGAGAGGGGCAGGGTGAGCAGAGCTCTCCCCTCCTCTTCTTCCCGGGCGCCAACGGCGTGCCCGCCTGCTAGGTACGGGTAGGCATACCATCGTGTGTGAATGTATGCCAAATTCTAGGAAAAGGCAGAAAAAAAAAAGCTTCTATAATGTCTAACCAGGTCCCTAGTAGGTCGTATTGTATTTTCTGTGCTGTTGAGACGTAAAACATGAGGTTGTTCAATCCGTATGCTGCACGTATTTTAACCCGTATTTATAGTATACGTATTTATAGGCATACGGAAATGAAATACGGGAGAAACTAGGACATGCTCTAATTTTATACGGCCATTATACGGTACAGGTTAACAATGGCATATAAATGTTGGACGTATTGTATTGAAATGATGTGGCGTATGTACCTGGACAAAAAAACGGTATGGTGCGGGGTAGGTACGGCCATTTCATTATGGTCGTGTGAAGCAGCCTTATAAAGTACCACGATCAGACCACTTTGCAAGAACATGCAGGGATTGCTATGAAGCACAGCTTTTGTGGATTTTACATTTCAATCCCATTTGTTGAATTGGAAATGGTCACAATAAACTGATTGCCAGCATGTAAACTGTACATGGAGAGATTTCCAAATCATCAAGGCTTGGCTGGTCATGGTACAAGATGTAAGTTTCATGGTCCGCAGGCAGCATTGCACAATTACCTCAAAAACACCGTGTTCAGGGATGTCTTGCCTGTTACAATTAGGAAATTATTCATGACATTATGATAGATCTGAACACCGACACTTTATTTCATTTTAACCTCTTTACACATCAGTATGTTTATTGTATGATAAAATATAAACATTTGCCAACCCCTTTCCTCCCCAAACCATGGCGGTTCAGTACGAAATACATAATACACACTGAATCCCATTGTTAAGGGATAAGGCTTACATCAAATATCCTTGTAGCCCTCTGTTGCAGTATGCATTGTGCGGATTCTCACTTATCCTTAAACGGAAGGCCTTGGACCTCCCACTTTAAGCACCACATGCCCACCCGGAACACCTGGAAAGGGGGCAGGACTGAGCAATGCAGCAGGCAGACAATCCTGGATGTTCTAGGGTGTCTTCTGAGTGGAACATAGACAGGAAGAACTAGGACCTCCCCATATGCCAGCTGCGGCTGGGGAATTGGAGTGATACAGTTGCATCCATCCATATACAGGCGGTCCCCTACTTAAGAACACTGAGACTTAAATAGACCACATAGTACAACCGGACATCTGGATGTCGTAATTTATTGGACTTTTATCAAATGGTCTGTAATGACGCCTTTAGTGGTAATAGTGATTTCTTATGACAACTCCCAACATTTTTAAAATCCAATTGAGACCAAAAAATTAGGGCTGGGATACAATGATAAAATATTACAGTTTCCGACTTTACATACCCCCCCAAACTCAAACTTAAGAACAAACCTACAGACCCATATCTGGTATGTAACCGGGGCCTGCCTGTATAGGCTATAATGGCCTCCACTGAGAATATACATCACTATGCAGTATGTTCAAAACATATGTTCAACATATATAGCAAGAGATTCCTGTGTGATATGTGAATGTATCTAAAAAAGATTTAGATGATGACTGTATCTTAACCCAGTCACACACTTGTCAGCACCACAAGTGTTGAGTGTTTTGAAAACCCAGCTTTATCAGAACCACTGTATTACAATTACTAATTTACCGGCCACTACAAGGGATATATGACATAAAATATGGGGCATGATAGGACCCTTAATTGGTAGTTTGCACACTAAAAATACTGGCCTGATGGGGACGGGTAAAAAACCAATACTGGCCTAACCCATGTCAGGAATACATTCACAGTTGGTAGGAAAACGGTGGCAATATAATGTTCTTGTTACAGAATTGATACAAGGGGGAAATGGAATTCTCTTTCTTGTGAATCTCAGAGAGGCTGCAACCCTCTGCAATGCAGTGTGGGTAAATCTAGCTTATGATGGACCCGATGTCTTCATCGTTACGAAGGAGCACAGGATCTCAGCTGGCCAGGTAAAACCTTATATTACTTCTTACCGACACATTCTTACACCCTACGTTATACAATCAAAGAAGTTGATATTGCATTTCAGTATTTTGCTTGGAAATAGAAGGGGTTCACAGAATGATGGATTTTTAGCATTATTCTACAGAGACTTGACATAAGTGTTGTCCACTGATTGAGAAAAAAATGTTCTAGGTCATAGAAACAAATGTTGATTTTTCCATCAATATTAACCTCAGGGATCAGAGATGCTGTACTTTTGGCTTAAAGGAAACCTACCATTTCAAAAATGTAATTTTGACCTAAACACCCCCCCCCCCCCCCCTTACCTTTACTTTGGGATGCCGAGATGAGATGGAGGTGGTCTTGTTAAGGCACATAAATCCATATTTTCCCAGTTTCACCGAAAAATCAATTTATACTAAGCTAATTACATCATTCGGAGTTTTCGGAGCCCTGACAAGGGTGCTCGACACTTGGTCATCGACCATAACAAGCAAGCGGCCTTGCGTGCTTGAAACGTCTCGCCACGCCCTCGCTCCCGAAGCCAGTTGATGTCACCGAGCTCTCGGAAATTCCTGGCACATGCACACCACTGAATCTTCATTTTGCATGGCGCAATGCGAGCAGCGGACGTGCAAACTGAAAAGATACAGTGCGCATGCGCCAGTGCTTCGAGAGAGATTGGGTTACGTCACCGCCACCAGGCGCCGAGGCGTGCGTGGAGGGACAAGGTGCGTGCATGTATGGTCGTGAAAAAACATCAGGCATCCTGTGTTAGGGAGCCAGGAACCCCAATGGTGTTTCGCTTAGTATAAAAAATAGGGGTTTTTTTGGTGGAAGATGAAACTGGAGATTTATGTGCTTAACCGACACACCTCAGATCCTTTAAGGCTCCTCTCCCTGAGCCAGTAAAAAAAAATAACCATTTTATTCAAAAGAAGCTTTAGTACTGTTTTGTTTGACTAACATTTGACCTTTTATTAGTGTTCCCCTCTTAAACCACATTTGCATTGATTGTAGTGCACCATAACATGACCCTTCAATTTACTAAACCAAATTGTATGTCTTTACATTCCTACAGGCCCATCAAGGTGCACTTGTACCTTCATGGATTTCAGTGCCTTATATAGGGTGGGAAAAGTGGAGGCAGGAAAATTTGAGGACAAAACTTAATACAAAAGTGTCATCTAGCGCAGAAACTTGTCCGAGTCCTCTCCGCCTGGATCTTTGGATAATAAATGCATGGGCGGACACATGAATGCAAGGACTGGGTGAACAAAGTTAAGCAGTTATGTCAAATTCTATTATCCAATTAACTCTGCATAAGTTTTGTTGATGTCAGGTTGAAAATGAGGTCATATAGGCAACAAGAACTAACACAGATAAAGAAATATACCATCAAAGTAGCATGATGAAACATCCCCCAAACCCACCCCACCACACCATGGGTCGCTTACACATATAGGACCCAGGTTGTGAATTTATTATCCATGATCGGCCTTACTTTTAAAGCAACTCATTGCTACTGAGCCGACGAGATCATGATGTTGTTACCACCTGTCATGCAGATTCACAGGCTGTTATACGTGTAAGGAGAACTTCCCACTCCCCACCAGTGATGATAGCTTCACTTATGATTGGAGATCAGCCAAAGGCAGGGGGAAGTGTGAGTTAGCAGGGGAGGGAGAGAAGAGAAAAGTCAAATAGGCCTTGTGTAGCTATAGTAACACCCCAAGGAGGACTCATTAGCATAATTGTATAAAAGATGATTTAGAAGGATGGAGGCCACATGGAAAACAAATGTATAAACAAGATAATTCACAATAACAGGGTCTGGATATGTAGTGTTAGTAAGGCCCTGGTTCTCACTGCCTCTGATTTTGATAATCCTTTTTTATGCTCTGACTGGAGAAAAGACCTAGGACACATGGCCCGTACGCTATGCATTGATATGGAGAGGAGTCACCCCTCCTCCTCCAATTACTCGTGAATAATATAACATTAATGACAATTTTAGGAGATGTTACGGCTTTGAAATGTGGGGGAAAGAACATTGTGCCGGGTCCACAGATCACTTGAAGGCCAAACCCCATTGAGTCTACAGAAGATATGAGCGCTGTGCTGAAGTTCATGGCATCAAGTTAAGTCATACTGTCAGGGTCCTGTTATTGGTCTCAAACAGATCAGTAAAAGTAAAACTATTGTAATTGGAAAAAGGTAAGCAAACAGACTCTGATTATGGCTGCTAACAACCATACAGCTATTAATATGAAATGCACGGTATGCATTATGACCGTATGTCATGTGTAGAGCAATAATAAAATTAATATGCAGGGAACCCAAATGCTTCTAAAAGAATGCCCGACATATGTAGATTGAGTGGTGTGTCTGTGCTGCAGAGCAAGAGGCCACCTTTATCACATTGTCCACAACGGTCTATTCCAATGGATAAAAATACGATCTTATTTTTATAGAGCGCACCACAGAGATGGTCGAATGAGAAGTGTCATGCGTGTATTAAGATAATGGGGGTACTATTTAAACCCCATCCCCACCCCCCATAACCAGCGCTGCACATGGGAGAAAGCCAGGTTGTACTCAGGCTTCTATCAAGGGGGGGTCCATAGATAAAAATAGAGGGACAATGCTTCCTTTGTGCTTGCAGATGATTAAGGAGTATGTAGTACGTGTTAGAGATTTTATCAGGCGCACAACAACTACCTCCCTCAGATTAAGGTGATTTCTGCCAAATTAGTGTGTTTAAGGGAAACGAAAAATGTCTGCAGTGGTATGTGTGTAAGACGGAAGCTAGTGTAAACAATAGACACTTCACTCAAGGTCGAGCTGTACTTCAATCTGCCAATTATTCTCCACTTATCAACCAGTCTCACAAGACAGGAGCGCAGCACCGCGCGCGTGTTAAGAAACACGGAAAATGCTTTGCACAGTGAGTACAATAGATTGATGCGATTAAGGTTAGCTTGAATATACTTTGAGCAATTCCCAGAAACTCCCCCTTAAGTACTTTTACAAATCACGTTGATGAAACTTATGTGACCTGTGTTGTTCTGTGCTAAAAAGGAACTATTTCTCCCGGGCACACAAACTTACTCACCCCTATCCCAGCCACAAATGTACTGTGAAAGTTCCCCATAGTCAAAACATGGCCCCTTCAGCAGGAGCGGCAGAGAAATGGACACGAGTCAATGGCCACAGGCAGTTCTACAAGATGGTCGACTGTAGCTGAATCATGTAATGGCACAGACGTGAACAAAATGAGTTGTGGTTGAACAAGATGACTGGGTGAGAAATATATAAGCCATCACAGTTAGATACCTCTGGACTAGAGAAGAAGCACGAGAGAAACACTTGGGCCAATATAAGGTTATTATAAGCAGGATAAAAATAACATCTATTATGGGTAAAAGTGTAGAGAGTCTTGTGTGCAAAATGTCACTAACACTTATTGTAAATCAATTATTGCTATATAATTAGAAACATAAAACACCAAATGTGTGGGGACCATAGTTTAGGGAGGCACATGGTACCAGGAGAGTGCAAACCATTGAGACAGAAGACATCATCCCTGCTGATCTTACAAGGGCGCTCCTCTCGGGATCTTCAGAGGGATATGAGAACAGTCTAGATGGCACTCCTCCACTAGGGACAAATAGTAAGGTTCATTAAGTATGACCTATGGTATTTTCCCTGCACATTACGTGTGTTTCCCTGGCCTATGGAAAGTGACCCGTATAATTATGCCCTTCTTGGAACGAACCTTTTATGCCTAGTATTTCCTTAAATTGTATTTTTTCCTAGAACCCTATTATCCAGGGATGACATCAATTCACAATCACAGTTAGGACCTAACTGGAATTATACATATATGGCCAACTTTACATGAAAAAGAGCATTGAAGAACAAGACTATGTGCTGTGATTTCTGAAAATACATCTTCATCTGACGATCAGAAGATCCTTGTAAAGGGCATGTCTGTAATATCCAGGACCTCACAATCCAGTATTGTATCGGCTGGCACTGGAATGTATCGGTTTCCGTCTGCGCTCAGAGCAGCGTATTCCATAAACAATGCAAAGCAGGATATAAATCAGTACCATTTACAGGTACTGTTGCACCATCAGAAGATATTAGTTGTTCATCTTGTTACCACATTGGAATAATACAACGGAATCAGATAGGATCTTGATGTAGTTGTTGCTGTCGACATGCTCTGTAAGTGCATCCGGTATGATAATTTTAAATATGCGTACAGAGAACGTCGACATGGGGACGTACAAGAAGCCAAAATTTCACCTGTTTTGTGCAGTAGAGTAGAGAGTTTAGAGTAGCATCCACACTATGTACGACAAGCCTTGTTAGAGTAGATGGAGCTCTAGGTGGTCTACCACCAGCATATGGGCCCTGTTCACAACTTGTTCAGACCTCTGGTATTATCTACGTCGACCTGTAATGAAAATAAGGTTAAGTCTACTGATCCTGATAAATCGTCAATGATTTTAAATGGACTTTAAATGACCTTTCTGTACACTCTGCAGTACCAAGTTTTTTAAAAGCATGGAATAAACTCACAGTGATTATTACAGGGAAGGGAAGTGCAGCAAAAAGGGTCCATCTATATGGTAAAATTGCAGGGAGCACTTGTCAGTCTGTAAAACGAGGGACCATTAAACTTACTTTAACTGCAAGGACAATACAATTTCATGTTTTCGGCGGGTTTCATTTTGTACTCTGCTGTCTTTAAAGGGAAAAGTACCATTTGATTTGTTGATGCATTATGAAGCCAAACATACTTGAGAAGCTGTGCTACACTGAGACAGGATATCAATTGGTAATCCTGAGTTGAATGGTTTTGCTGAAAAAATAATTATAAAACATTCAGAAAACATGGAAGAGCTGGGTCGGCTGGATCTGCGTAGATAAAACATATGGAGCTTGTCATTACAACATGGAGCTTGACATGACTAATCAACCTGAGTTGGAAAACACTCATACACAGCAGCTGAGGATGGTTGCAGCAATTGATATTGCCTTTTTCAGGCATAACCCCAGCGATACATCATCCCTGTGGTGCATTGCATATGTAAGCACATGAGCCAGCCACAGACAGAAACAGACAGCAATTATCTAATGTATAATTGTTTTATAAGCAAACCACTTAGCACGGGATTAAAACAAGATACGATCCTGCACAGCTGGGTATGCACACAGCATTCTCCACGGTATGTTTGACGCAGTTCATAAGACAAAAATCAAATGGTAGTTGCCTTAAAAAAAAATGTGAAATCTAGCCACCAGAAATCATATTGAAGTAGTATTCAGGTGGATAGATTCAGCCTAATCCCCAAAACTGTATTTGGCTGGTCCACTAGCCATTTAATTGAAAAAGATTGTTGTTGGGCACATTGCATTGAAGCGCATACTAGGGCGTTGTATAAGCTTCTCAACAAGAACTTTGCATACTTCAGTGTACACAGGTGTGTAAGGCATCATGTTGGTGTTGCAAGATGACATTTTCATTGCTGCCTTTTTGAGTGGACCTGTACGACCTTTGATCACTTTTTATTACATTTTTGGCTGGGTTGAAAAATTGCGAAAAGTGTATTTGGGATGGCTAGTTCTGTTGCAGGGTTCACCGCCAGGAATAACGTTTTTGTATTTTGATAAATTGGGATTTTGGGCTGGCGGTGATGGTGATACCTAATATGTTATGTTTTTGTTCATTTCTAGGAAAAAGCTAATTTAAATTCTTTTTACTTTTTAATATTGTTTTTAGGCCCCATTGGGTAAATTCACCATATTGGGAGCTGATCCCTCCTACCAGATACTGACATAATACTGTTTTGCAGTAAGTGGACATTATGCACACTGTTGCGGACAGGCCCTGAGTCTTTCGGGCAAGATTTTTTTTAACTTTTAACAGTTTAAGCAGATTACACATTCATTCATTGAGTCAGGTTTGTATGAAGGGAATGAAGAATATTTATTTAGAATTATGTTTTGAAATAAATGTAGCTAATGGGTTCCATTCCTGGGGAAAAAGTCATTATCGCCCAATCAATCAAATGAGTTTGAGCGTCCATTTAAAGGGAACCTGTCACCAGATTTTCACTAATAACTTATGGAAAGGTTCCCATTAGCATTTGCAACTATGCCCACACGGTTTTTAGCATACTTGCCTGTTCCCAAAAACCAACAAGGACCACCCCACCTGCCAGAAGAAAAAATAGTCACAAGGGGAAGTGGTTTATTCATGCGAGTCACTGTGCCGATATCTCACAGCATTTCCCTCCCTCCCCCCTTTAGATGGACGTATCATCCACTTTGTCAAAGGGAAGAGCAGTATTTTTTTACCCAAAAGCAGCGAGGAACAAATAGTTTGCATAGTGCTAGGGGAACCGTCAATCGGTTCATACTGAAAATTGGTGTAGGTGTTACACTGTGCAGTAGCCTGTTTCCCCTCCACTGTGTGAGATCGCATCAGGAGGAGGGAGCAGGAGGAAGGGAGAAAAAGTGAAAAACAGCTTGAGAAGCTGCAGAGCGTCTGGGTCACTTAGCATAGGTAAAAGTGATTTAGAAGGAAGGAGGCCATGCATAAAAAGGGCCCAGGGGGGATAGACGGAAGCTTACCCACAAAAACACGGTGCCTGGAGCTATTAGTAAGTGTCCCTGGTTTATCGTAATGGATTTGGATGGTTAGATTTCCCTTAAAATACATCTGCATTAAACCCAACGTTGCCACAAACACAAAAGCAATATTAAACTTGGTAAATCTTGTTATAATCTTGTTACAAAAAAATTGGCAAGGTTCTAAGCAATTGTCCTGCATGCGAAACACAAGTATAGGACGTGGCATTTGTGTTACCAGAGTCTGGTGGAGACTATCTCTTAGTTATTGAGCTTAACCTTAAGAGGGAAATGGTTGAGGTTTTAAAGGAATTCTACCCCTATTATTAGTAAAACATGAAACTGCACATACTGACACCTTGGGATTGCTGTAACTTTTGATAGAGAGTAAATTAAAACCTCCTTACAGAGCGCCGGACGCTATGTCCATTGCCTCCGGGCTGATAAATTACTCACACCTCTGGTGCATTGCACTAGATTACCCCCCTCATATGTTGGAAGAGGGCAGTGATGTCACGTGAGGAGGCGTGAATAATTAAAAAGCCTGGAGCAATGGACATAGTGTCCGGCGCTCATGTAGCTGCTTTTATTCTGTCTTTTTACAGCGATCCCAGCTTGACCAGTGCTGTGATAATGAGAAAGACAGCATAGGTAAGTATGTGCAGTTAATTCTACTAATCATAATGGTAGATAACAATGGATATGTAGAGATGTAAATAGGTTCATATTAATTCTAATATCTATATCTGCATGTAACACGTGAACAACAATGTTTTGTCTTATATGCTTTCCTGAATAACCCAATCCTTCAGGTTAACCAGACTCTGCCTTTATTGCTGAGCTCTGAAAACCAGTAATCAGGTATGAAACCCATTCCTGTGGCTTTTTTCCAAGATTGTAATTGTATTGCAAGTTCATTTCTTTCTTTTTTTTATAATGTCTTATTATCAGAAATACTGTGTCTTTTGTATGTGTGCCTGTCATAGCGGTGTCTGCAATTACAAAAACAAAAAATATAACTCTGTCTTCTATGGGCCTGTGGACATTTTTTTCCTTCGGATGTGTTCAATTGTAGGTCGGGGCGATGCTGAGGGAGTACTACGTGGCATTCCATCATTGTTGTATTACAGAACACAACGTTTGACCCGCCACCTTCACCTACTGGTTTATTTTAGCCTATGCAATTAATGCTTCAATCAAAAGGAATACATTAAAGGGTTGGCCCCTTACCTCTGTTTTGTAATGTGTGTGTAAGTGCCGGGGGCAGGGGAAATTAGATAATTTTAACAATGTACATTATTAATAGTTCGGACTCCGCTTTCTGATATGTAAAGTGCAAGCCTACTGTCTTTTACCTAATCAGCCAGACATCATGAGCATTAAATGGCTGCCAGACGGGAGGGTCATGTGTTCTATAGCAGGCCCGAAGGACAATGTAGTTTATGGGGGAACAGTGTGGCCACTGCAGGGGGTGGCATTGTATTGCTGGGACATGAGTTTTCTGCAAAGGGGCCCACTAAGGCTCTGTCGATCAGGGGCCTACCTTGAACGGGCCTATCTCTAGGGACACCACAAAAACAAAGGATACACCAATATCCAGGCATATCCACACAGAGCATGGTGCGTGATGATCCATTAAAAAAAGGACATGCACCTCTAAAAAGTGCCACAAAAGTAACCAAGCTAAGTGCTTTCAAAGTAAGCCGCGCCAAGCTGCTACAGCAGAAGCCACAGTGTTATCAGAAACCTCAATACCGCTAGCAAACACCGGCAGTGCTGTATAATAGAAAATGCAGAACCGCCCTCCTATTCCATAGGCCGGCGCCGACTGGCAAGCTTCACACGGCAGTCACAGCCCCTAATCTCGCCCCCTCATGAATACGCCCGAGTGCTTACAGTGCGGTCCGGCGGTTTCTATTGTACAGCACTGCAGTGTTTATTAGCGGTATAGGAGGTTTCTGATAACACTAGCACTGTAACTATGCTACATCTGTTGTAGCGCTAGGAGCTGCTCATTTTGGTAAGCCACTTCCAGCACTGACTAGATATTGGTGATGGGAATTCCGCTCTCTCTTGTAATTTGGCTCATTAGATCGCTCACTAAGAGAGTCGGCTCTTCTCGCTCCTGAGCGGCTCCCTATTATATATCGTTTATGTAACACTATCTGCAAAATGTGATGTTTATGACATTATTCCTGTGGTAATACGTTGCTCTCTAAGGATCCATCAAAATTGCTCATTAAATTTATGAATATTATTTATTATAAGTCCTGGCAGGGCAATTGTATATGGACAGAGATCAAATGATCCCTCCATCTGCAGCCAATTATGGTCATGATCTCTGCCTGATTGATGGTATGGGTAGAGACCGGAGGCTTCACTTCACATATCAATAAAGCCGGAGAAGAAATATTACTAGATTTATATTGGAAATGACTAATATCCTGCCCTTCACACTTACACAATGGGGTAAAGTGGCCAACCCCTTTAAGTTAATGTAATTATCTGATGCAGTAGTTGTCCGAGTATTGGCCTAAGTAGTGAAGTCAGCGCCGTACGAACACTTTTCCGGTAATTGATGTGATACACAAAACATGTTCTCTCTACAGAAGATATTAGACACACACGTTTGTCAGAACCTTGATTGGTTATAAAAATAAACCTTGTCATGAGAAATTTAGGCCAAAAGCCATCTACCAATTATGTAGCGACAGTGAGTGGATCTAACGGTGCTCCCCCATATTCTGGGAGACTCAGACTTGTAATGAGATGTGGGCTATGGGACCATCACGAGCCAGGAAAGGGGGCATCCTAGCGTGAATGTTCTATTCACATTACAAGCAGTCCCCAGATTATGACAAGATACATTCCGTAAGTTTGTTCTTAGTGAAATTTGTATGCAAGTCAGCACGTATATTTATAATGTGACTACATCCGACAATTTTGATTGGTCTTCTGTGACAATGGATTTAAAGTGTGTGGATGTCATAAGAACCAGAATAACAATAAATCTTTTTAAGACAACTGTGATAATGTACAGCTGATCATTGTAGCCTAAGGCTCTAAAGTAGAGTAAATTACCAATACACAGAGGTCTGGGTGTAACTAGGGTTCATCTGTAAGTTGCGGTTCTTAAGTAGGGGACTGCCTGTATTTGAATAGAGGGTAACCAAAGGTTCTTTTTCTATGTAATAGTATATTACGTAGATAGGAATATGTAAGTACATAAATTAAATATCCAGAATATATAAAAGACATCACTTGTGACCTATTAGGCTTATTTGCACATGAAGCTTCTTTTCCTCAGTTGGACACTGACCCAATAGCTTGCCGGCATCTAGTGTTGTGCATTGACCACTACTATGGCTAGTATATGGGGGCTGTGGACCAATGCATTTTTTCCCACCTGGATTATACTTGGCAGCACAATAGGTTTCTCCAGTTTTTCTGCTCGTAAAAATTAGGTACCCTCTGCTTATTAGTACATCTGGTAGCAATGTAGAAAAAAAAAGACATATGTCCATCAAGTTGAATCAGAGAAGAAGATGGATGGGATTGTTTGTAAGGGAAATAATTCGAATATAATATAAGCCTCATTTGTATTTTAATAGTGGTTAAGATCCAAAATTCTTGAAAAATAAAAATTTCATTTCTGGGTGAGTTAATTTGTAGGCAGCTAGGAGAAGAAAAAAAAAAAGGGAAATTCCTAAACATTTCACAGGATAAATGTTCATTCAAACCACTTGAATGAAACCCTAAGACACTTTAAATGCAGCTCAGTTACTTTATTCCAGTGTGGTGGCATGAAAGAACCAAGATGATGAGATTGTGGCCACCCTCCAAATATTTTCTGGGCACCAATGAACACATCACTAAAAACTATTGTTTATGCCAAGTTGCTGCAAGATTACACAAATGACTTCAAAGGGTTCTCTGAGGTTATTGCCACACAGTCCTGGATCTAAATGTGCAATATGAGATCTAGTAGGGGGTTATGAAGCTAGAGAAATTCTGAATGACATTTACCCTGGCAGAGATCAGTGAGTTGTCTGTTCAAGCCGGAAAAATTAAGGGAAAACTACCATTTGTTTTATGCATTGTGAACCAAAATACCTTGAGAATGCGTAGCTACATGAGGCAGAAAACATATTTGCTAAATCCCTAAATCGAGAGTAGTGTCAGTAGTTTTAGTTTAGCTAAAAAAAAAAAAAAATAGGGGTCGGCAACCCGGGGCCCACGAGGTTTAGGGGGCCCTTATGGGTCATTTCCATATGAGAAGACTATATTATAAACAATACATTATAGTTCAGGGGCCGGAACAGTATTTGCACTGGGCCCATCAGCTTCTAGTAACAGCACTGTGTTACTTAATTGAATTGTATGCAAGTTGGTGGAACTGTATATTTTATAATGTGCTCCAGACAAAAATTTTTGGTTTTCTATGTGTTTTTTTTTTTTTGCTGTAATGGACCAAGAATGATTAATAAACGTTTCATAAAAGACACCTTACAGCTGATTCATTGCAGCCTGGGACTAAAGGAATGATCCAAGGAGAGGGTGCCTCCCAGAGGGTCACAGCTGGAAAAAAGGTCTGTCTGTAACGGGGGGCCGTCGGGTTGCCTAAGTAGGGGACTGCCTGTACTTCCACATACACAGGAGTTCCTGAACTGTCCAGACAGGACTAACAACCATGAGCTGAAGGAGTCATACACCGCAGATGGGCGGATGGGCCGCCAATGATTATTATGTTGTAAGGGGAGACAACCCACGTGCGGCCGTTATTCTGGCTTCTGGCGAGCAGGACCAGCTCTTGAATAGTGCATACGTAGGGTAAGACGAGGAGTTCGGGCAGCCCCGGAGTGTCCGGGCGAGCACTGTCATCGTCATAATTTTATCATGTTTTCACGCCACACCAACCCGTTTCAATAGGGAATTAAGCTAAGCTATTGTTCTGAATCCGTGTAGCTCCCGGTCTGTTGGTTACCCGGATGACGCACATGGTCGGTTTCCGTACCCAAATGCACTACCCAGTACCTTTCAAACCCCCCTTTCACGGGGTGTCCCTCCACTAGCTTATATTTGGTAATGACCTTCCGCCATTGCGATATAGTTCGATAATTTCAACCTGTTCTCTAGATCTGCTGCGTGCTGGCTTCCAAAGAAGTGTATTGTTTACTACCTGTGGATAAAAAACTTGATCCATGACCATTGGAGGGCACACCGGTGCACAGCTGGTATATTACAACAGGTCTGATGATTCGCTGTATTAACGAGCGGTGCATGTGTGACATCACATGATCCTGGATGGGTTTATCCACCGGAAGTTAATACCGAATGTACAGGAATATGAGGATACGTATTGATACATGACTCTCATAGCCTCAAGAAGCCAAGATTTGGAGTCATCTGAGGACCACCCAGATTTATCCGGATGAAAAAGCAAAAGCAAGTACAGCCATAGGCCTGGAAGTAGATAGCAGCCATCCGCAGAGATATAGGTCAGAGGGTAAAGCATATCTCCTCCACCGAAAAACCAAAATACAAATAAGACAATTGGTTATCCCCCATTCACCGTCCTTAAAGGATCGGATATAAAGGACACTCCTACTAAACCAATAGTTAATCCCCGGGTGGGGGTACACCGAGCATAATGTGCAGAGCTTGTCGAGCCATCGCTGCCCTAATGGAGGCTCCGTCCATATAAAACAAAATGTCGAACGCAGGGGCCATTTCAGTTGCTGCCCTGGTACCGGAAGAGTCAAAGGCCAAGTGATCATGTATAGGAGTAGTTGTCAGAGGCAGGAACGGCCTACGGGCTTTATGTAACTTAAAGAGGGGGTCGGTCAGGCGGGCTCTTATTCTGCGAATGTTTTTCAGGTTTGCTGCTGAGCGCGATTCGCTCAAAGTGTTTGATCGTTTTAGGAGGTAGCTTGCTTCACGACGGAGTGACTGCTTCGACCTACCTTGGTGGTTGTAACGCGTGTGGGATTTGAGTCACTGTTGCACTTTATCAGCACGAACCAGTCTGCACTTCTCCTCTGACCCTCTGGCACAACAAGGCATCTTTCGCCCACAGACGAACTGTGCTCATTGGAGTTTTTCTATTGTACGGACCAATCCTCTGTTCTGTAAACCCTAGAGATGGTTGTGCGTGAAAATCCCAGTAGATCACCTTTCTTCCCCATACTGATGCTCGGTTTGAACTGCAGGAGATTGTCTTGACCATGTCTACATGCCTAAATGCACTGAGTTGCCGCCATGTGATTGGCTGATTAGAAATTAAGTGTTAACAAGCAGTTGGACAGGTGTACCTAATAAAGTGGCCGGTGAGTGTAAACATCTAATACAAAAACCCATGATGCTATAAATAAGAAAACTCAATGTTATTAGTCACAAAATGGAGATTAATTCGTTTTGATTTTATGATTCACAAAATGTTATGGCCTCTCTAAAGTATGCGGAGTTATCACCAAGATGGTCGCCACTGGAAACTACAAGTCCCAAGATCCTTCAGTTCTCAGTAACTCCTCCTCCCTCTTATGCTCTGCTCCCAGTGATGATCATATAATTTTTCTTGCTCTGTTACCATAGTAATTATGTGTAACTGCCATCACAGCAAATCACCACAACACTGCCCATACTGGATGCACTGCAACCAACCCACTACAGCCAAACATAGTGGTGATCACATGACCTGCCCAGGCAGGTGCAGGACATGTGAGGTCTTCTATCCTGTGTCTGCTCCGCACGGAGGAAATTAACGGACTGATTAAAGCGCCAGTAGCATTTTAATTCTTCATTATAGTGTATGTCCACAGCATTTTTCTGCTAAGGGGAGAAACATTTAAGTAACAACTAATTAGATATTAGCTTATATTTTAAGGACCCATTTGTATATTCATTATGCTTATTCCTGGAATAGCCTTTTAATTCTGTGGCCAAGTATTTATTGAAAATGTCCTTATCATAGTACATATACATCACAAAGTGGCATTTTTTCTAAATCTCTCAAAGGCTTCTTATCTCTCATCAGTATCCAATATTGCTCAGCTGTAATACCAAAATATCAAAGAGTGGTGCTGTTTCTGGAAAAAATGAAAAATAAAAGTCAGGAGTGTAAATGCCCATCTTTACAAAGATGGGCATCTTCCTCAGCCGAGCCCAGGAATGAAAATAAGAAGTGATGGTCTTATTACTATTATAACACTCTGACAGCACCAAGAAAATATGTGTAAAGACAGACACTGACTGCATTGATGTAGGCTCCCTCCCTCCCTCCCTTGCACCATTTGGAAGCTACAGCATATCACTGTCTGTTAGCTTTAAACCACATATTTGTTGGATGAAGTTATATCCATATTTTATATGTACTGATAAAAGTTACATTTTAGTGGAAAATGGGTATACACGTCCCGATTGGACGATTTTCTTCTCTTACACAATAATGCTGGGTGCGACAGATTCATTAAGAACGTGCAACAGAAATCATGAATCTGTCACTTCCCTGCACTGGTCTGACAGAGTTCACCAACTTTTTTGTGGTGTATCTTTAACATAGGGCTTGCGACAGACTTTGCATGTTAAATCCAGCGTACAGTCCGCACCCTAATTTGTGTCGTATGGTGACTAGTGCAGCTGCGCCACAAAAAGGTTGCGTGCGACATATTTGTGGTGCAAACACTTCTTAAATACCTGTGGAAGCAGTTTACATTTAAAAGAATGTGCAAAATCTGTCAGAAAACCGGCGCAAAGCCCTTAGTAAATGTGCCCCAATATGTAAATAAGGTGCACTTCCTCCATTCTTTAGTATCAGTTCGGATGCCAGGGACCCCGTTCACTGCGGGCCCCAGAGCAGCTGCTATGGCTGCTACCAATGTAGATGCACCCCCTGCCTATACTCCCAGCCTTATTGGTAAGTCCAAGGGAAAGTGACCGGATTTGTGCATGAACTCCCTCCACATCTGACGTGTGTTTCACTTACGCCTGTGTACACAACACCAGTTGCTCCTATTGAGGTACCACATTTATTGTTGGGCATCCCAGTGATTGGACTCCCATTGATAAACAAATGATCCCCTATAACTTGATATAGCTAGAAACCCCTGTAAGCAGAATGCAATGTGATAACCAATGTTATGGTGAGCTCAGGTGTAGAATGCTGTAGAGGGATGAATTCATGTACTGTCTACGAAAAATTTTGTTTTATTGCTTGCTATTTTCATCACATGTCACATAGATGTAATGGCGCACTTGCTTGATTTTGATGGTAGATTTCCTTTAAGGAAGTCTGTCCGCCTGGAAACATTGATGAGTGCTCTTTAACAACCGATAAACAATAGCATCACGGTATTGATTGGAGACCTTAGAGATTTACAGACTGCAGAAATCTGATAGCAGAAGGTCAGGACAAGGGAACAACATAAAGATAAGGACATGATGAACCTGAAGTGATGAACAGTTCAAGTTGAAGCTGTGTGAATGAGCTTTAACTTGATTTTTATAGAGTACACTCACACATTTAGTTTTTCAGAAGCAGTTTTCAATGTCCAAATCAGGAGTGGAGTGAAAAAAGAGGAGGAGTAGCACCTTTCAATGATATGTTCTCCGCTAATATGATCCACAACATCTGAAAAACTGAACGTGTGAGCACACTGATAGTCTCCTGCATTTTACCACTTCCTCACTTATGCATACCTCCCAACTTTTGGACGAGAAAGAGGGAAAAAAGTCCCTCCTCATTTCCCCTAAACCATGCCCACTGTCAAGCCCATTGTCCCCCCTACAAGTATAGTATAATGTCAATGCCTGTTGCTCCATCCACCTCATATTGTGACCCCCTGTCCTCCATCCTTCCTCATATTGTGGCCTCCTGTGCTTTATCTTCCTTCATATTGTGGCCTCCCATCCTCCATCCTTCCTCATATTGTGCACTTGTGTCCTCCATTCTGCCGAAAAATCGTGACTGTTCTGCCAAATCCGGGATGCTTGGGAGCTATGCATGCCCCCATTTTGTATCTCCCTTACTTACAATGTCACCTTTTCTGCCTCACACATATAATGTACTTCTTTGGCTTCCCCCAAAATATAAAAGAGAAAACGATACCCACCTCTCCTGGTTCCCCTGCAGCAGCAGTTCCCCCCTACCATATCAATGCTGTTTGTGCCTCTACCTTCTGCTGTCCTCCCTTCCCAGTGTATATGTAGTGATGGAGCAAAGGCTCAACTGCCCCTGGGAATTATAGGAATGAGGCAGGCCTGAAATCACACAGGATACTTGTGTGCTATTTATGTGATTTTTTGGATCTCAGGAATTGGACCCCTATTGTTAAGAAATATATTTTTAAGGTATTCAGGGCCGGCGCCTGCACTGGGCATACCTGGGCAAGTGCTGGGGCCCAGAGCTGCTAGGGGGGGCCCATATAAGGCTACACATAAGGAATCCATGATGGTGAGGGGGCTGTATCTAATGAAGCCATAAGGGGCGAGTGGGGCTTTATATAAAATAACCATAATGGGGTTGTTTGGTGTGATAAACTTGGGAATATTTTAGGGAACAGGAGACTGTTTCAGTTTCTTAATTTTTAAAGCCACTATGTCCATGTCTACTGCAAAGGGGCCTACTGAGGCACTGTCGCCCAGGGGCCTACTGAAACCTGGAGAAGAACCTTATGGTATTCATAGGTGTAAAATGTTACACTGTATTGTAACTCTTGTAGGGAGTTTAGAGCTGCTGCTGTAATGTACATCCAGCAGGAAGAGACTATAATAAGGGGCTTTTACACTGACGCTATCCCATGTGTGAAATAACAAGGTTACATGATCATCACTGCTAATGCAAGACTGACAACAAACACTGTGCATATGGCTCTTCATATAGCAGGATGACTCTGCAATCTGTAAATAGCTGCAGAGAAATCCAATAATGGAGGGACTTGTCCTCGGGCATCCTCAGAAGTAGCTATACCTCATCCTTGTTACTTGTTTTCATTTTATAATAATCTAAAAAATCATTGTTTCTACAGCTGTAGAAGCATAGAATACATAGCTATGGATTTCAGTGGGCTCATACACGGCTGTTGGTTCCAGATACAGATGTATGAAATGACTGCCCGAGCCACAAATTATACAGCAGGTATTATTCCTACTGTATAGTCTAATGGTGTGTTGACCCGTTTTGCATGTACACAGTGCAAAATACTGGGTGCTTGTTGCCGATTGCATGTGTTTCACTGGAAATGCAGATGCAGAAGCCCGGCCCTGGGCGTTTCCATTGGGTTTGTAAATGCAATATAAATGTGAAGTGTGAACGCACCCTAAGGCCCAACACACACGATTGCTATGGGGGCCGTCATCTGGCTGTAAAATTTGTGGCCAGATCTTGGCCCCCACAGAGGTCTATGGCACCCGCTCAATGTGCAACTATGGGACATGTCCTACACCACGCCGTTCTGCTACAGCGGCCGCTTGGCTTTTTATGGAGAGGGGAAGGGTAAGTACTCACCTCTCCTCTCTACTCCAGCTGGCCACATGCCTGGCCCAGGTTACAGCCCTGACGAGTACACGTTCATATGTATGCAGCCTGAGGTTGCGATCATACAATACATCTGGATTGCCTTTCAAACGCAAACAAATATGACTCTTCTCACCCCATTTTCACACGAGATGAGTGAAGTTTAGTGATTACAAGGGTAGAGTTACTCCTCCTCCTGCTTTCAATGGGGAGGGGTGTAACAGGACGATGGATACTACTGTATAGGCATACAGTAGGATAAGTCCTATCCCTCCATTGTATAGACATAAATCCACCCAATGTATCCTTGCAACAGAGGGCTAAAAATGTGGTGGAAATTCCACCTTTGTAGCCTTATGCATACAGCGCTAAAGGTGGAGATTTCATAGTAACTGTAGTGGTCTAATTGTGCCCCTACTATGGAGGCATCATGAGACTGATTTTGGAAATCACACAATGGTCCTGTAGATGCCATTACATGGATGACCAGTGATCTTATGTAGTCAAGGCTCTCATAAACAGGATGCACAGAGCAACATTAGGATGATAAAATCTTAACCCCTTCTTAGTTAATTTGCTTTTCATTTTTTTACTCCGCTCCTTCCACAAACACTATATGAGGGCTTGTTATTTTTACTTTACAGTGCCACCACTTAATATTTTGTGCGATGTACTGGGAAGCTGGAGGAAATTCTAAAATGGAGGAATGCGTGAAAAAAACACTGTTGTGCCATATTGTAATGGACATATTTTTATGGCTTTCAATGTGCGGTCCAGGTGACAACTCTCCTTTATTGTATGGTCAGTACTATCACAGAGATACCAAATGTATATACTGTATATACCCGAGTATAAGCCGACCTGCTGAGGTACCTATTTTTGCCACAAAAACTGGGAAAACTTATTAACTCGAGTATAAGCCTATCGTGAAAAATGAGGCAACTACTCTCTAATAAAATGTCCAGTAGAAGCCTCCCCACATCAATAAATGCCTAGCAGAGCCCCCCTTTAAAAAGAAATGTCTAGTAGGGCACCCATTTAAAGAAATATCAAGCAGAGAATCCCTTTACAAAAAATTGTCCAGCAGAGCCCCAATTTAAACACATTTCCAGCAGTGCCCTCTTTACAGAAATATCCACCAGTGTCCCCTTTTAAAGAAATGTCCTCCAGTGCCCCCCTTTCATGATAAACTAATAAACTTAGTACTCACCTCCGGTGCCCACCACTCTTCTTCCCCGACTCTTCTTCTCCACTCAGCTCCAAGTTCCAAAGCAGCACGGACAGAAGCCCGTCCATGCTCTCTGACCACACGGACACACTGTGACGCAGCATGTCGCTGCCTGATGACATTGGGCATAGACCTGCCTCTGCTTGCACTGCAGGGAAGCTGGAAGATGCAGGGAGAAGACGAGTCGGGGGAGAAGAGGACACCCGGGGTGACTACTACAGGTTTTTTTATATATACCCGAGTAAAAGCCGAGGGAGGCTTTTTCAGCACAAAAATTGTGCTGAAAAACTCGGCTTATACAAAGTAATTTATTATGTCTTTAAAAACCTTTCTTGAATCGCCATATTCTGCTGTTTTAATTGCTACCATTTTGACAACTGTACAGCCTTTGATCACTTCTAATTAAAATTTTTATGTGTTACAAAATGGCAAAGAAAGTGTTTTGGACATTTAGGCATTACATTACAGGCTTCACCACTGGGAATAATTGTTTTTATATTTTGATAGATCAGAAATTTTGGAACAAGGCAATACCTAACATGTTTATGATTACAGGCAGTCCCCTACTTAAGAACACACAACTTGCAGACGACCCCTAGTTACAAACGGACCCCTGGAATTTGGTAATTTACTGTACTTTAGCCTTAGGCTACAATAAGCAGCTGTAACAGTTATAAATGATGTCTGTAATTCAGCCTGAGGGCGAGTTCACACGTTGCGTTTTGACCTGCGTTTTCATTGCGTTTGAAACACATATACAACAGCTGAGGAGAGGTGATTTGCCTAATTACATCACTGTTAACATTTCCGTTTACAAAACGCATCGTAAATGTGATGTTAACGAATGTGTTAACAACGCATTAACACATACGTTTTGTTAACACATGCGTTAACATTGTGTTTACAAACGTAAACGGTAATGTAATTAGGCAAATCACCTCTCATCAGCTGTTGTATATGCGTATCAAACACAATGAAAACATAACCAAAACGCAACGTGTGAACCCGCCCTGAGGGTGCGGTTACACGTCGCGTTTACTGCATGCGTCTAAAAACGCATTGCTACAGCTGAAGGGAGATTTGCCTAATTAAACAGCTGTTAATACATGCGTTTGTTAACGCATTGTTAACACATGCATTAACGCCGCGGTTAACGCATGCGTTTTGTAAACACAAGTGTTAACAGCTGTTTAATCGGGCAAATCTTCCTTCAGCTGTAGCATTGGGTTTTTAAACGCATGCAGTAAACGCGACGTGTGACCGCACCCTGAGGGCGCGTTCACACGTTGCGTTTTGACCTGCATTTTCATTGCGTTAGAAACGCATATACAACAGCTGAGGAGAGGTTATTTGCCTAATTACATCACTGTTAACGTTTCCGTTTACAAAACGCATCGTAAACGCGATGTTAACGCATGCGTTAACAAAGCGTTAACACATGCGTTAACATTGCGTTTACAAACGTAAACGGTGATGTAATTAGGCAAATTACCTCACATCAGCTGTTGTATATGCGTTTCAAACGCAATGAAAACGCAACCAAAACGCAACGTGTGAACGCGCCCTGAGTGTCAATCCTGGTTCTGATGACAATCCAATATTTTTAAAATTCAATTGTCACAGAGACCCAATTTTGGCTTGGTTTGCAATTATAAAGTATACAGTTTCGACTTACATACAAATTCAACTTAAGAACAAACCTACAGACCCTATCTTGTACGTAACCCAGGGAATGCCTGTATGTGTTCTAGGAAAAGGGAGGTGGTGATTTTAGTTTTTAAATTTTTTTAAGCCGTTAATTTAGGCCCCATATGCAACTACCTGCAGCTGTCAGTTGCGTAATACCCGCCACAAATGGAGAGTATTAACAGCGGGTGTTAGCTGCATTATGCAACTAACACCCATGGCTTACACCCGCAATTGGTGCTGGCACTTATAGTGGGTGTTAACCTCTTAAGTGCCACCTTCAAACGGGTGGGATCTATTCAGTGCCAGGACCCTTACCGAGGGCTCCATGGCTATCATAGTAGGATTTGTGAAGGTCATTTTACAATGTACTGAAATAAAGTCATAGATGTATATTGTACATGTGATCAGACCTCCTAGGGTTCCAGTAGAAATAAATAGTATGAAAAAGTTATTGCCGTCAGAATATGGTGAAAGTAAGATTTTTTTTTTCTTACACAAAGTTTTAATTTACCGTACTTAAAAATTATTAAAACCTTATAAAACCTATATAAATATGGTATACCCGTGATCGCTCCAACCATAATGAAGCAGTGGTATGATTTGGAGAGCACAGTGAAAGCCATAAAAACAAAGCCTACAAGAAAATGGTGCAAATGTGTTTTTTTCTCATTTGCACCACATTTGGAATATAAAATGCTGCCACTAAGTACTATTTGTCACACAGAAAACAAGCCCTCGTTACATGGAAAAATAGAAAAGTTAAGTATTTTTTATGGTGGGGAGCGGAAAACGTCTGCTCCATTAGTCGTAAGGAGCGGCAAGGGTTTTCGCGATCTGTGGGGGTCTCAGTACTGAGACCCCCACTGATCAGTCCCCTGGATAGGGCCTAACTTAAGTTCCTGGGAACTAAACCCTATATATGTTTTTTTTAATTGCATCATAAGTGAAAAATACATACAAAATATGACGAGTCGTCCGGACTGTTTTTTTTACATTTGGAATCAATGCAAGTAATAATATATTGTGATACTGCAGTCCTGATCAGGTTACAGTATTGGTCATGTAGCTATTTTTCATGCAAAACTCAATTCTTTTACACGTTGTACCTATTAAGATCTGCAGACAGCGCTCTGGTGTATCATTATAAATGCCCATCTGCTTTTTCAGATGTGCCTTTTACTGCATCTGAATCGCACTATCTGAATACCCTCCTATACGGGAAACACTAAATTGTAATAGAGGTCACCAGACCTCATCATTGTGGTCATGAAGACGTGGGTGTATGTTTTAGGACACAATCGGGTCCACGCTGCCCCCGAACCCCCTCTTTGTTCCTCTCCATTGAAGGCAGCACCAGCCTGCACCGCTGTCTGCCGACGCAGCAAGTCCCGCAGCTGCTGATTGGAGGATAGCGGCTACAAGTCACGCCCACGCAGTTTGTGATTGGAGGACATCGGCTACAAGTCACGCCCACGCTGCTGGCGATTGGAGGACATCGGCTAAAGTAGAACCCCAGTTTCTGGTGATTGGAGGTAATCGGGTTAAAGTCACACGCCCCGTTGCTGGCGATTGGATGGAGAGAAGTTTATGCCCCGCCTTCTGTAAGTGTCGAGAAGGCTGTAGCCGAAAAAAGCAGAAAAGGATGTTGTCGCCAGGGAGACCAAATCTGACTGTTGCCAAGTGGGTGGGGCTGAGGATGTGGTGACGTCACTCTGCGGCTGCCCGTCTCGCGGAGATGCTGCGAATCCAGACAACAGAAGCAGGAGACAGGTAGAGACTGGTAGTGTTGTTATTATCTCTTCTATATCATATCACTTATCTATGTTTCTTGTCTAGTTATTCTGCATTGGGATCTTCATTGGTGGCTGCAACTGTAACTACCCTTAAATATGTATAACTACTCCCACCAGTGCAAGGATGTGAGGGGTAGTAGGTTAACTTGTCAAAGAGTTTTCTTTGCTTTCCTGTCAAGTGCATGTTGCAGGGGATGTAGTTTTTGTTATATCGGGGTGTGTTCACACGTGCAGATTTTGATGCAGTTTTTAAAGCCCTAATCTCTATTACTGGTGCACAGATTCTCATTGTACTCCTAGTCTAAGCTGAATGTGTAAATGCAACCTAAATATTGAAACAAGTGTATAGTTCCTCAATGTTCTTCTAATTCTTTTAATTTTAGACTAAGCAGCGTCTGTTTTTACCTATAGATGAGTTTCCTGTATTGGACGTGCATTGGCTTTCCCTGCATAGCTGAGTCATCTGCTTTATCCTTATGTAGGTTACATAGAGTCATCTCATACCGTTCTGTGAGTCCAGAAATGCTGTAGGGGGATCCATGGTCCTCATCCTCCTCTTCTCTGCCTATAAACTCTGCAGATACATCAACATGTTCAACCACGAGCGCCTAGTTGTACCAGGATATGTCAATAACATTTGCTGGTGGCAGACCTCTGGGGGCACCAGCAAGGGCCAGCAGGTATCTCCAGGAGTTAGTGTGGATGTCCAGATGGCTTTGGACAGAGTTCTACCCGACCTTCATGTTGTGATTTCCAAGCTAAAGCAAGCAATGTGTGAGACAAGTATATGTGACAACATCTCAGAGATCTATCAAATGGTGGAAGAGGCCTGGGTGATGCCGGCGGTGGGAAGAGAGGTCGCCCAGGGATTGTGTGAAACCATCAGGCTGGAGGGTGCATTGGATCTGCTCCTCAGCTTCCTGCAGTCAACAGAGAAGGAGGTGAAATACAAGGCATGTCACCTGCTGGAGCAGATTCTGGTGTCGGAGAACAGGTAATTACAGCATGGCTGACATTATATAACTGACTCACTACATGTAAGATGTTAATGGAGCTGGGAGGAACAATCAGCTTTACATAACATAGCATTGTATTTTATAAAGGGAAGAGTGCTTTATAATTGCTCTTAATTAAAGAACTAGTACTATGGAAATAGAGAGAAAAGTGTTTGGGAAAAAACTTTATAAAATAATAATAATAATAAAAACAAACTTGTCTTCCCGAACTCCCGCCTCCGAACACGAACATGAGATAGTTGTCAACACCATTGAGGTTCATTGTGTGATCAGTGATTGGCTGTAGCAGTGACCTGTTCCAGACTGGGAGGGCAATTGGCAAATGTTGTAATGGGTCATCGGAGGTTTAGTAGGGGTTATATTAATATTTATTACTCCTTCTTTTATCATTTGATTATATTCTGAGAGGTTTTTAATATATTTAACAAGTCTGATCTACACCTTTAAAGGATATCTATGATCAAAATCAAGCATGATAAACCAGGGACACTTACTATAGATGCTGACACTGTGGCTGCTAATCTTCTTAAATTTGTTTTCCATGGACGCCTTACTTCTAAAATCAACTTTTAACATAATGCTAATTAGCCTGAAAGGTCTACCAGAGTCCTCCATGCTGTAGCTTCACAATGTAGCTTATACTTTGCATAATCATGTCACACCCTCCCCCCTGCTCCCTCAGCATTTCCATTCCCTCTGCCTGCTGTAATCCCACAAAATGGAAGGGCGGAAGTGCTCCTGCACAGTGTAACAGCCTTTGAAGCCAGAGCTCAGATGGCCTCTGGTAACTCCCCCTAGTGCCCTTCTGGCTCTTTTGCATAATTGACTTTAATAGAAAGGAGGCCATGGATATAAACATATAAGAAGATTTCCGAAGTACCAGTGTCTAGATCCATGAGTAAGTGTCCCTGGTTTATCATGCTTGATTTTGATGCTCGATTTCATTTAACAATTCTGAACTACACCTTTAAGCATGGCTATCTAATAAAATAGCATGGACAACAAGAACAGTAGGGTTGTTTGTAGAGTATTGTTTTCCAATTTTCAGAACTTTATGCCACCCTATATTGCCAATGTAATACTGCTTTATAAACATGATGTGCATTATCCAGATAATACCATATCAAAGTATCCATGTAATACTAACATAGATTTTTTCTGTAATACTGCAAATAAGAGTTGCCTATACACCACATGTTAATATAGTAAATATGTCTATATTGACATGATGGGGATAGTGTATAAGTAATATAAAGTCTTCTAATAAAATGGACTTCATAGACTGCTGCAGTGATCTTGTTATATTACATTTCAGCAATCATAATGGGCCATGTTATACATCCACTGGAAGGGAAGATTCTCTGATTTAAAATATCTCTATACTAGCTCATAGGAGGCGTTCCAAATAGGGAATATCCCTCTGATAGGGCATATATGTACAGGAGTTGTCATGGCGAAACTATTATTTGGGCTAAACGATGATCTCAGGGACAATAGAAGATGATTTACATTGTAGTCTACAAGATGAGTTACATACTTATAATAATAACAATCATTATTTATATAGCGGCATCATATTCCGTGGCGCTTTACAAATCATAGGGGACATATACAATTAAAATACTACATTACAGGGTATAAACAATCATATACGTAGAACAATAGGAGTAAGGGCCCTGCTCACATGCGCTTACTGTCTATGAGGATGATACTTTGATCTTTATTCCCATAGCTTGTTCTTGGAACATGCAGAAATATTGTATTCTCAATGAGATCATCAGCTGAAGCATTTATGTACTCAGTCTCTTAGCCCCTCATCATTGGGAGTGGTTTCCCTTTAAAAATGCATCATGCATTGTGGTCACTGTGAACTGAACACACTAGTCTACAGATGCTGTGTAAGCAATAATGGCCTGTAAGACACTGGATACAGTCCTATGTTTGTTTTCCTACTTTTATTTTCAGTCATTTGATAAATGCTTTGCCATCTCTGCTACATCATATCAGATACATAATATATGTAGCATTGCTACTCTTATTCTGGAGACATTTTACAATATCCAGAGTACTTTAAAAGCAAAGACAAGACAGTGTTAAGATTCGATCAGCGTTCTTTATGACAATAATACCCATCTACAGTGTAAGATGTGATTATTATAGCTTGAGAGCTTTTCTGAATCTTCAATAAGTGCCTGAAGGAACAGACATGATAACCAAGTAAATAGTGACATAAGGAGTCCAGACCGGTTTACAAAGTTTGAAAGGGATATGCAAGTAACATAGATCTCAAAGGGGTTTGTAGGACATAAACACATTGGGGCGCATTTACTAAGGGCCCAAATTCCACATTTTCGTCGGGTTTTGCGATTTTTCACCGTTTTGCCCTGGGTTTTGGCGCACACGAATGGATTGTGTCGCATCAACACCGGCTTGCATGCAACACAAATTGGGGGCGTGGACGTTGGACAACCCGACTGATTCTGACAAACCGTGGAATTTAAAAAGCAAATTGTGTCGCAAGATCAGCACTTATATGCACCGGGAAGAAGGTGAACTCCGGCGGACCTCAGTGGGGGAAGGGACACATGCAGGAAATTGGACGCACGATCTTGGACAACGCACGGCGGGGATTGGGACGGGTAAGTAAATGTGCCCCATTGCTGCTTTAATGCAGCAGTATTTTTTAGTACAAAAAAATGATTTACTTTACCTACTCATTCCCTCGCCAATCCAAAACCAGAATCTGCAGCCAGCGTTAGACTGGCCCACCGGGTTACCAGAGGTTCATATTGTGGGTCCACCTAATACTGGAATCTATTGATAATACTACAGAAGGAAAACTAATTCATGGCACGAATAAGGATCAATTGTGAAACATGTAGGCAAAGCGTTTACTATTTTTGTCTATGTCATGTTGGAGTGTGTAACCTTTTTCATTATTTTACAAATTGTTTTACTGGACATTCGTGCATCATCTTTAAAGCTCAGCATACAGGGTTTTTTTCCATAGACAGGAGGTGCTGGAGAAAATGAATAATTGACTGACATTTAATATGGTGTATGGCCAACTCATTGATGTAAAGTTAAATTTAAGTAGCAATATATATGGGGGGAGATTTAAGACTGTGGAGTCAGACTTTAGACCAGCTATTAGTTTATTAATTTGTGCCAGAAATTTGTGAGGCAAGGCTGCATTTTTCTGCTACACCAACTTAATTTTGTGGCACCCAGGCTAGGCAACGCCCTCTTACCTCGTGGCCACGCTTCTTTTTCAGACATGTCTGAAACTGTCCAAAATGGTCTAAAGCCTGTTTGTAAATGTGGCGCTCTGCATTTTGGTGGAAATTACACCAGGGAATGGCAAAGAATGGTTGATGTATCCTTCACTTTAGATTTAGTTATTATTTGTCCCATTTGTAATGCCGAGTATGGCTACAACCAGCTCTCTCCCATTGTAGACGACCTGCACTACCATTCTAGGAAATAAAAAGTAGAAAGTGACCATTTCTGTACGACTTCCACAGTCAGACCTAATTCAAATAAACTACAAGCTCAGCATAATTACTGTATAACAAAACCCATATACAGATGGTCCAGACACATTTCCTGAAAACATTCCTATGTAATGCTAAGCTGTATGGAGAAGTTAGTTTTAAAGGGTTTGTAAATAAAGTCAAAAGTTTATTATGTTGCAACCATGTGTATTTATTTGTTGTTCTATCTTAGGATGCAGCATGTTCATAGGATCTGTACAGTGTGTACTGAGCTCTCTCATAGTCTCACTTCCTTTCTAGTGACTGCTAAATTATACATTTTAGAATAAGTTAGTCACTGATCAGCTAATTTTAGAAGTGAGAAAATTCCATTTTTAATGCACTTAGACTCAGTACTATGTGTACTTCTAGGCAGATTTTTTCAAATTATTTTTAAAACATAACATTTGTGTATTATATTTTCATTACTTTGCATATTAAAGAGTCATTGCACTTTAAAGTAAAACTTTTTGTAATAAGAATCGTATCAAAAATATTTTTGATTAGGAATATACTTGTATATATTATACAGGTGGTCCCCGGGTTACGTACAAGATAGGGTCCTTCGTTTTGTTCTCAAGTTGATTTTGTATGGAAATCAAAACTGTATATTTTATGATTGTAGATCCAGACAAAAAAATTTTTTTGCCCCAGTGACAATTGGATTTTAAAAACATCATTACGGACACCTTACAGCTGATCATTACAGCTGGGGACACTAAAGTAAAGCATCCAGAAGCTTCACCAGATGTCACAGTGGGCAGAGGGGCCCGTCTTTAACTAGGGGTCGTCTGTAAGTCGGGTGTCCTTAAGTAGTCAACATAGAGAACATGGCACACACCAAATTGGATTTCTTAGATTTTTTATTTTAGTGAATATTTCACACAGTGGAGCCTTCACCGTAATAAATGAATATAAATTGTATATTTTTATACAGATCAGAAATAGTTTACGACGTTTCGGTCATCACGACCTTTGTCAAGCATGATCTGGCAGTGTCTGCAGTAGTAGGTAGGAGGGAGGTGAGGCTGCGGGTGTCCTTAAGTAGGGGATCGCCTATAACAGTGCCAGTGCAGACCCCTGTTAAATACCTGTCAAAGTCATGCAATCCCCGAAAACGTCGGAAAGTCCAACGAAAGTGTGAGCGTAGACCCTTAGTAAATAAGCCCCAATGTTTTATTGTAAACTGAACAGTATCTGTTCTTTTCAGGAAGGTGGGCTGAAGGCTGATCCTTACACGATTTTCAAAATAGTAATTGTTAAAGGAAACCTACCACTATTATTCAGTAGAATGAAACTACACATACTTACCTGTAGCTGTCTTCTCTTCGATCCCAGCGCTGGTCACTATTATTGCACTCTAGGATTGCTGTAAAATAAGAGCTATAAAAAGCAGCTATAGAGCGCCGGGCACTCTGTAGCTGTTTTTTATAACTTAGTGTATTAAAGGAGTTGGCCTCTCTTTTACATAAAGTGCTTATGTGCCTTTCCTGCCTAATAATAATCCTTGAATGTTTATCCAGTGATTTAACATTCCTGCTACTTACTTTTGTACTGTCTGAATCTTTGTTTACATGTCTGAGCACTGATTAATAGGAGGGGCTGCAGCAGGCCAGATATTATTCTTCATGCTCCCCCTCTCCCTGTGTCTGTCAGTGAGATGGACTGTGAGAGAAAGAAACACAGTGGGTGATGTTAGGATGACCTAAAGGAGTGAGAAACATGAAGTTGTGTGTGTATGCAGAGGGGAGCATGGTGAGAACAGGGAAAGGCTATCATAGAAGTCAGATAGATATAAATACAGTTCTAATGGAACAGATTTATTGAAAAGTGGGCAACTTTAAATCCAACAATAGTTAAGGACATCTTTTTCACTGTCAATAAGGTTGCACACAATGGTTCACAACCTCGTTCTCTTATGTTATATTTTTTATGAAACTCTATTTTCAGAGATCGAATCGCTCGTGTTGGATTGGGTGTTATCCTTAACATTTCAAAAGAAAGAGATGACACAAGACTCGCCCGACCACTATCCGGTCTCCTCGAGCACATGTTCAAACACTCTGAAGAAACCTGCAAACAGCTAATATGTGATGGAGGTCTGGATTCAGTCCTCTTTTGGTGTCGCTGGACAGATCCGGTAGTGTTAAGGCACTGTGCTATGGCTCTGGCCAACTGTGCTATGTATGGCGGACCATCTAATCAGAGGCTGATGACTGAGAGAAAGACGGCCGAGTGGTTGTTCCCTTTAGTTTTCTCAAAGGAGGACGATCAGATCCGTTTTCATGCATGTCTTGCAATCACCGTTTTAGCAACAAACAAAGAAATTGAGAAGGAGGTTGAGAGGTCTGGCACACTAGCATTGGTTGAACCTTTTATATCTTCTTTGGACCCTGAGGAATATGCCCGTTTTATTCTGAATAATAGTGATAACACACAAGGAAGGACAGCCGGTGATCTTCAGCGCCTAGTGCCGCTGCTGGACAGCTCCCGCTTAGAAGCTCAGTGCATCGCTGCCTTCTATTTGTGTGTGGAAGCTGCTATCAAGTCACAGCACAAAAATACAAAGGTAATCTAAAGTCACGGGGGTGAAAATTATTACATTCATTATTATCGGCTTTACAAGTATGAGGATACAGTAGCCCTTACTCGTACTAGGTGATGTATATGCACTCTAGGTATGTGGTTACTTCCTGGCAGAGTCGGCTCCAGATTTCAGTGGACCCCTGGACGATATAGCCTCAGTCAGCCCCGTTTCAGTGAACTCACGTGGTTGCATTAAAAATTCAGAAACTAAAACATTTACCTGTTACCTAAAATATCCCCTAGTTTATCAACCCAGCCCCTTCATGGGTATTTTATATAAAGCCCCCCTCACCCCTTATGGATTAATTAGAAACAACCCCTCTCACCCCAATAGATTCTTTATGTACAGCCTTATGTGGGCCCCCAGCTGCCTCGGCACCAACAGTTGCTGGCGCCGGCCCTGCCTCCATGCCTTGCTTCTTGACTTCCCTGCCCATTCCCATACACATTTAATTAGGAATAAAAAAATATTCCTTACCTCCCATAAGACCAAAGGATATGGCAGGTTATAATTCAGCATGCTTGTTACTTCTTTTCCCCAGCATATGCCATCAGGACAATCTGGAAACACATCAGATGTTTGGTCGCTATTCATGTGATGTATTAAAATGCTAATTACCGTATGTATATCACCCAACTGTGGTACATAGAAAACTATGAGTAAGTTACAGGAGAATTCAAAACGGGGGTCTGATAAAGACATTCACTGAAAAATTGGCATCACATAGGAAAAATGGACACAGTACAAAATTCACGATCTCACTCTGTCACATGCAAAGGGCATCATTGTAATAAATAGTAATATCACATAAAAGAGGGATCAGTGCAGATGAAGAAAATTAATACAATGTCAAATTCACATGGACCACCTGGAGCTGCTGGACCAACACACGTTTGGCAAAATGCTTTTGCCTTAGTCCAGGAGTGACTTTGAATACAGTCAGCACCTGACTTAAGAACACATGACTTGCAGGCGACTAAGTTATAGACGCCCCTTTCTGCCCACTGTGACATCTGGTGAATCTCTCTGGATGCCAGTAATGTACTATACTTTAAGCTACATGCACACGAATGTATGCCCGCCCGGCATACAGAACGCACGCAGGAGATGAGGAGGGATGAGGGCTGTGCACCTGTCCCCTCTCCATTTGGATGCATACTGGGAAAGAAATGACATGTACTATCTTTTCCCTGTGTACGTTGTGGTACCGCTGTCAAGAGCCTATTGCTGTCTATGGGGACGTATATATACGTCCCATTGACGGTCATGTGAATGTAGCCTTAGTCTAAGGCTACAATGGTCAACCATAAAGTGTCTGCATTGAAGCTTTATTGTCATTCCTTGTTCTTATGACAACCCAAAATTTAGGAAATCCAATGTCACAGGGACAAAAAAATCTTTAGTCTAGAGTTACACTTACAAAATATGCTTGCTCAGACTTACATACAAATTAAACTTAACAACAAACCTATAGACCAGTGATGGCGAACCTATGGCACGGGTGCCAGAGGTGGCACTCAGAGCCCTCTATGTGGGCACCCTTGCCATCACCCCAGGGTAGAGTTTGCCAGACAGGACTCAAGGCTTCTTGCAGTCCCAGGCAGCCCAGGTCCCCAGAAGGAAGCTACAATGATAATTCAAACTTCTTCTCCTTCTTTCTACTGTATTGGGGTCCTCAGGTGCCTACACAATTTAAACCTGTGAAAGAGCAGGGAGTAATAAGTTACTGCTTAAATTGTCGCATTGGCACTTTGCAAAAATATGTGGGTTTTGGTTGTAGTTTGGGCACTCGGTGTCTAAAAGGTTTGCCATCACTGCTATAGACCCTATCTTGTAACCTAGGGACTGCTGGGGTACTTATGTCTTTATCTTACTTTGTAGGTGTTTAACGAGATTGGAGCGACACAGAGTTTAAGGAGAATAGTATGCTACTCTGTGGATTGTACTGTCTCTACCCTTGCCAAGAAAGCTCTACAGATGATCGGTGAGGATGTCCCGTCTCGCATTGCACGTTCTGTGCCCAACTGGAAACCATTGGAAGTACAACACTGGTTGCAGCAGATTGGCTTTAATAAATATTCACAGGCATTTTTAGTAAGTTTTCAGCTCATAACACATAATAATTAACTTTTTGAAGCATTTATTTTACCTAACATTGTACTTGGTTATAATAGGAGCACCAGATTGATGGTGATCTACTGCTGAGGTTAAGTGAGACAGATCTGACAGTAGACTTGGGTATGACCTCCAGTATCACTCGTAAGAGGTTAGTATTTGGCCTTCTGCATCACTTCATCTACATCTCTTCCATGTATGCTGACTTTTGATGTAAATGATGAACCTATTGTTCCCCAGAGAATAAAGTAGTAGAAAAAGTGCCACAAGATATGATTATTTGGGTCCCATTAGGAGAACAATCTACTTCTTCTCAAAATGTTCTTCTAACAAAGTAGACATCTCCTCTATATTTCATTCACCTTCAGCAATAACCTCCATCCATTACATTATATCTAAAATAATAGTGAAATAAATTAATGATCTTTTCTTGACATGAGCCTTGCACTTTTCACATCACATTTATGTATGTACTAATGAGGTCATGTTTCTACTTCTTCTATAGATTTATGAGGGAATTGGTGGAGTTGAAAACCTATGCAAACTACTCAACATGTGATCGTAGTAATCTGGCGGATTGGCTTGGCAGTGTAGAGCCACGGTTTCGTCAGTATACTTACAACCTGGTCATTTGTGGCATTGATCGAAATTTCTTGCATCACGTGACGGAACAGCAGCTTGAGGAGGATTGTCACATCACTACAGGTTTTCACCGTGTTCGTATTCTGACAGCAGCCAGAGGTGAGTTTATGACCAGCTGCTACTTTAATATACCTGAGGACTACAAATTTATTTTAACTGTTTATATTAAATATTACTATTAGATATCCATCCTCATTTATGTAGGAGTTAAAGGGGGTATTCTGGGAATATGAACTTCTAATACAAAACCCCATAATGCTATTAATAAATTAATCGAACAAAACTCATAATCATTAATCACAAAATTTGATCTTAAATAGTTTGTTGTTATCATTCACAAAATTTTATGGGGTTATCTCTACGATGGCCGCCCTCTACAACTACAACTCCCATGATCCTTCAGTTCTCAGTAACAGCTCCTCCCTCTTATGCTCTGCTCCCAGTGATGATCTGTTACCATACTAATGATGTGTGTAACTGCCATCACTCTACATTACCATAGTTATGAGCTTATGACTTGCCCAGGCAGGTGCAGGACATGTGATGTGGACATGTGACCAGCGGCCATCGTTTGTCCTGTGTTTCCTACACAGGGACAAAGTCACAGGACTGATTAAAGGGCCAGCAGCATTTTAATTCTCCATTATAGTGTATAACCACAACATTTTTCTGCTAAGCAGGGCAAAATTTAAAATAACTTATTACATATTAGCTTATATTTTACTGACTCATTTGAACATGAATTAGGCTTATTCCTGGAGTACCCCTTTAACTTGTCAGTGTGCCTCAAAATAGTGGTTGTTCTTGTATCACAAAATTTGTGTATTTGGTATTCATTATAATAAAAGTATACTATAAAAAGGATGATCCGATAACAAGAGCAATCTTCTGATCTCACTGACTAATACCAAAGTCTATAAAAGGTCTTCATGTATACACATTTCTCCATAAACTGTTCAAAAACTGCTGCAAAGTAATAATTAAAAAGCATTGGTCTTATCACTTACAAATCAGTTTGTAAACTTGTATGCAACTCTGCTGATGTGATTCCAATGACACTAAGCCCTGCATATTCAGTGGTTACTTGCATTGCTCTGCCATCTTGTTTCTGATTGACAGGTCTCATTGCTAGTTGATGCACTGATAGGCTGCTGTGTGAAATATGGAGAGAGAGCTCTGTTACATCACTTCATGTCATGTGACCAGGGTGGTGTCATCTATGGCCCTGTTACATTTGCAACCCATGATTGTATCTGTTCCCATGAAATCACATTAGCCTCTATGGAGGATGGGGAGAATTAGAAGTCCATGGATGCATTGGGAGGAGTAGAAGTCCATGCAGGAATACTGTGATTTAATGTGATCAGATACATACATTAGGCATACGTTGCAAATGTAACAGGGCTTTAGATGACATCACACTGGTCATATGACATACTGTGTAGAGGTATATCAGATGGGGAGGAGTAAATGGGGAGGTGGCAGAGCAGGACAAATCCCATCTGATTCCAGAGAATATATAAAAAAGTTGATTTATGGGGATGTAAGGGAAACTATTTTTACCTGGTGTTGGTTAGTTAATAGGGCTCTATGGGAACCTGTCACTAGCTGTATTTTTGAAAAATGTGGTGACAGGTTCCCTTTAATGACATTTGCTTTTGTTATTGTCCACACATCTATTAACCCTACCTGTCTTAAACTTTTGTGATGTATATACGTACGACGTATAAACGGCGTATATATGCCCCCCCCCATAGCTAGCTTTATGCGCACGCCGCCATACTGGAGTGGTACGATGTTGCACATGTGCGGCACTGTACCGGTCCATAGCCGGGAGAAACATAGGACATGTCCTATCCTTCGCCAGAATGCGGCGCCGTGCGCTATAAATTACTATGGAGAGGGGCAAGGGTGAGCAGCGCTCATCCCCTCCTCTTCTTCCCGGCGCCAACATGTGCCCGCCGTGCTATGGTACGGTAGGCATACATCGTGTGAATGTAGCCAAATTCTAGAAAAGGCAGAAAAAAAAAGCTTCTATAATGTCTACCAGGTCCTAGTAGGTCGTATTTCTGTGCTGTATGAGACCGTAAATACATGATGTTTTTCATCCGTATGCTGCACGTATTTAACCCGTATTTATACGTATACGTATTTATAGGGCATACGGAACTGAAATACGGGAGAAAATAGGACATGCTCTATATTTTTATACGGCCAGTATACGGTACAGTGTTAACAATGGCAATATAAATGGTTGGACGTATTGTCCATTGAAATGAATGTGGCCGTATGTAACCTGTAAAAAACGGTATGGTGCGGGTAGCTTACGGCCATTTTCATATGGTCGTGTGAATGCAGCCTTAGTAAAGTACCACGATCAGACCACTCTTGCAAGAAACATGCAATGGATTTCTATGAAGCACAGCTTTTTGTGGATTTTACATTTCAATCCCCATTTGTGAATGTGGAAAATGGTCACAATAAACTGTGCCAGCATGTAAACTGTACATGGAGAGATTTCCAAATCCATTCAAGCTTGGCTGGTCATGGTACAAGATGTAAGTTTCATGGTCCGCCAGGCAGCATTGCATTCAATTACCTCAAGACACTGTGTTCATGGGATGTCTTGCCTTGTACAATTAGGAAATTATTCATGACATTATGATAGATCTGAACACAGACACTTATTTAATTTTATACCTCTTTACACATCAGTATGTTGATTGTATATAAAATATAAACATTTTGCCAACCCCCTTTCCTCCCCAAACCATGGGGTCAGTACTGAAATACATAATACACACTGAATCCCATTGTAAGGATAAGGCTACATTCAAATCTCATTGTAGCCCTCTGTTGTCAGTATGCATTGTGCGGATTCCCAACTTATCCTTACAACGGAAGGCTAGGACCTACCACTGTAAGCACCACATGCTCCACCCGAACACCCTGAAAGCAGGGGCAGGACTGAGCATCAGCAGCAGACAATCACTGGATGTTCTGGGTGTCTTCTGAGTGACATAGACAGTTATATAACTTAGGACCTCCCATATGCTCAGCTGAGGCTGGGGATGGATGTGATACAGTTGCATCCATCCTCTATACAGGCGGTCCCCTACTTAAGAACACTCGACTTACATACGACCCATAGTTACAAACGGACATCTGGATGTTAGTAATTTATTGTACTTTTATCAAATGTGTCTGTAATGAAGCTTTAGTGTTAATATTGATTCTTATGACAACCCAACATTTTTAAAATCCAATTGAGACCAAAAAAGTTATGGCTGGGATTACAATGATAAAATATACAGTTCCGACTTACATACAAACTCAACTTAAGAACAAACCTACAGACCCTATCTTGTATGTAACCCGGGGACTGCCTGTATAGGCTATAATGGCCTCCACTGAGAATATACATCACTCTGCAGTAGGAAGCATGATGTAAATATGCTGCCTCCATCTGCCAGTATAGTATGGGGATATGTTCAACATATATAGCAAGAGCTTTCCTGGTGTATATGTTGAATGTATCTAAAAATATTAGATGTGACTGTATCTTAACCCAGTCACACTGTCCAGCACCACAATGCGTGTTTTGAACCCAGCTTTATCAGAACCACCTGTTATTACAATTAATAATACCGGCCACTACAAGGGATATGACATAAAATATGGGCCTGATAGGACCCTTAATTTGGTAGTTGTGCACACATAAAAATACTGGCCTCTGATGGGGCCGGTAAAAAAAACCAATACTGGCCTAACCATCAAATACCATTCACAGTTGGTAGAAAAGGTGGCAATATAATGTCTTGTTACAGTAATTGATACAAGGGGGAAATGACTTCTCTTTCTTGTGAATCTCAGAGATGCTGCACTCACCTCTGCCATGCAGTGTGGGTAAATCTAGCTATGATGGACCCGATGTCTTCATCAGTTACCGAAGGAGCACAGGATCTCAGCTGGCCAGGTAAACCTTATATTACTTCTTACCGCCACATCTTACACCCTACGTTTACCATTCAAAGAAGTTGATATTGCATTCAGTATTTTGCTTGGAAATAGAAGGGGTTCACAAGACTGATGGATTTTTAGCATTCTTCTACTAGAGACTTGACATAAGTGTTGTCCAACTGACTTGAGAAAAAAATTGTTCTAGGTCATAGAACAAATGTTGCTTTTTCCATCAACATTTAACACTCAGGGATCAGATGCTGTACTTTTGGCATTAAAGGAAACCTACCATTTCAAAAATGTAATTTTGACCTAAACATACCTTTACTTTGGGCTAGCCGAGCTGATGCTGGAGGTGGTCTTGTTAAGGCACATAAATCCACAGTTTCACCGAAAAATCAATTTTTATACTAAGCTAATTACATCATTCGGCGTTTCTGAGCCCCTGACACAGGGTGCTCGACGCTTGGTCATGACCATAACAATGCAAGCGCCTTGCGTGCTTGAAACTTCTCTCCCCGCCCTCGCTCCCGAAAGCCAGTGATGTCACCGAGCTCTCGGAAATTCCTGGCACATGCACACTGAATCTTCATTTTGCATGGCCGCAATGCAGAGCAGGCGGCCGTGCAAACTGAAGATACAGTGCGCATGCGCCAGTGCTTTCCGAGAGCTTGGTTACGTCACCGCCACTCAGGCGCGAGGGTGGAGGGACAAGGTGCGTGCATTGTTATGGTCGTGACAAAGCATCAGGCATCCTGTGTTAGGAGCCCAGGAACCCCAAATGGTGTTATTAGCTTAGTATAAAAATAGGGTTTTTTTTGGTGAAACTGCAGATTCATGTGCCTTAACAAGACCACCTCCAGCATCCTTTAAGGCTCCTCTCCCGTAGCCAGTAAAAATACAAATAACCACTTTATTCAAAAGAAGCTTTAAGTACTGTTTTTGGTTTGATAACATTTGTACCTTTTATTAGTGTTTTCCCCTTAAACCACATTTGCATTGGATTGTAGTGCACCATAACATGACCCTTCAATTTACTAACCAAATTTTGTATGTCTTTACATTCCTACAGCCTCCTCAAGGTGCACTTGTACCTTCATGGCTTCAGTGCCTTTATAGATGTGGAAAAGCTGGAGGCAGGAAAATTTGAGGACAAACTAATACAAAGTGTCATCAGCGCTAGAAACTTTGTCCTAGTCCTCTCCGCTGGATCTTTGGATAAATGCATGGGGGACAATGAATGCAAGGACTGGGTGCACAAAGTAAGCCAGTTATGTCAAATTTCTTATTATCCATTAACTCTGCATAATTTTTGTATGTCATGTTGTCATGTTGAAAATGATGCTCATATAGCAACAAGAACTAACCACATTAAAAGAAATCTACCATCAAAGTCAAGCATGATAAACCTGGGTAGCCTAAACATAGACCCAGGTATTGTGATATTTGTTATCCATGATCGCCTTACTTTTAAAAGCAACTCATGCTACTGAGCCTGACGAGCTCATGAGTGTTGTTACCACCTGTCATGCAGATTCACAGGCTGTTATACTGTGCAAGGAGCACATCCCCCCCTCCCACCATGTGATGAAGCTTACTTCTGTTGTGAGATCAGCAAAGGCAGGGGGAAGTGCTGAGGTAGCAGGGGAGGGAGAGAAAGTCAAACAGCCCGTGTAGCTATAGTAACACCCCCAGGAGACTCATTAGCATAATTTTAAAAGATGATTTTAGAAGGATGGAGGCCATGGAAAACAAATATAACAAGATAATCACAATAACAGTGTCTGGATCTGTTAGTAAGTGCCCCTGGTTTATCACTCCTCTTGATTTTGATAATCCTTTTTTACTGCTCTGTACATGGAGAAAAGATAGGACATGGCCCGTACGCTATGCATTGCTATGGAGAGGAGTCACCCCTCCTCCTCTCAATTACTCTGTGAATAATATACATTAATGACAATTTTAGGAGATTGTTACGGCTTTGAACTGTGGAAAGAACATTGTGCCGGTCACAGATCACTTTGAATGGCCAAACCCATTGAGTCTACCAGAAGATATGAGAGCTGTGCTGAAGTTCAATGGCATCAAGTAAGTCATACTGTCAGGGTCCTGTTATTGGTCTCAAACAGATCAGTAAAAGTAGAAACTATTTTTAATTGGAAAAATGGAAGCAAACAGACTCTGATTATGGCGCTAAACCATACAGCTATAATATGAAATGCAGTATGCATTATGCAGTATGTCATGTGTATGAGCCAATAATAAAATAATGCAGGGAACCCAATGATTCTAAGAATTGCCCATGTGTAGATTGAGTGGTGTGCTGCACTCCATTTATCCTTGTGGTACTTCCAATGATAATAATACATCTTTTTTCATATAGCGCCCTCATACTCTGCAGTGTATTACAGATAATGGGGTACATATAAAAATAAAATAACAGAGCAATAACATGGGAAAGCTCAGTGTTGTACTAGGCTTCTAATCAAGAGTCCCATAGATAAAAATAGAGGGACAATGCTTGTGCTTGAGTTTAGGAGTATGTTAGTGTTAGAGATTTTATTCAGGGATCCAACTACCCTCCCTCAGATTTAAGGTGATCTGCAAATTAGTTGTTTTAAGGGAAAAGAAAATGTCTGCCAGTACTGGTAATGACGGAGTAAAACAATAGACACTTCACTCAAGGTCATAGCTGTACTCAATCACACTTTATTCAAGGAGCGCAGCTGTGTATATAGAAAACAGAAATGCTTTGCAAAGTGATAAAATACTATTATGTTATAGGTTAGCTTGAATATACTTTGAGCAACTCCCAGAAACTCCCCTTAAGCTACTTTTTACAAATAAAGTTGATGAACTCTATGGGGCACATTTACTAAGGGTACGCAGCCGCGAATCCGTCGGGTTTTTCCCGAACATTTCTGCTTTGCGCTGTATTTCACGGGATTGTGGCGCACGCGAGCGATTTTTGGCGCAATCGCGCCGACTTTCTCGCGACAGAAATCGGGGGCGTGGCCACCGGACAACCCGAAGGATTCGGAAAAACCGCAGAATTTAAAAAGCCATTTGTGTCGCAAGATCAAGCACTCACATACACCAGAAAAAAGCAGGTGAACTCCAGCGGACCTCGGCGCAGCAGCGACACCTGGTGAATATCGGCGCACGGACCTTAGTGAATCCCAGCAGAACCCGAATCAGCGTCGGAGAACCCGCGACTGGACCGGGTAAGTAAATGTGCCCCTATGTGTTGTTTCTTCTAAAAAGAACTATTCTCCAGGGAACACAAACTTATCACTATCCCAGCCACAAATGTACTGTGAAAGTTCCCCACTAGTCAAAACATGACTTTCAGGCAGGAGCTGCAGAGAAAGACACGAGTCAAGGACAAGCAGGCAGATTACACAAGATGGTAGCTGAATCATGTAATGGATGACAGTGAACAAAATGGAGTCTGTGTGAACAAGATGGCGTCTGGGGAGAAATATGATAATCCTCACAGTTAGATATCCTCTGGATAGAGAAGAATACAATTGGGCCAATATAAGGTTTATAGAGGATAAAAATAACACTATTATGTAAAATGTTAGAGAGTCTGTGTGCAAAATCTACTTATTGTATAATCAATTATTGCTAATATAATTAGAAAATAAAACACACATTTGCTGTTCCTTTTCAGGTGGTCACATGAGTACCAGGATGCAACCATTGAGAAGATCATCCGCTTCTTACAAGGGCGCTCCTCTCGGGATTCTTCAGTAGGATCTGAGAACAGTCTAGATGGCACTCCTCCACTAGGGGACAAATAGTAAGGTTCATTTAAAGATATGACCTATTGGATTTTCCTGCACATACGTGTGTTCCCTGGCCTATTGGAAGTGACCCTATAATTATTGCCCTTCTTGGATACGACCCTTTTCTGCCTAGTATTTCCTTAAATTGTATTTTTTCCTAGAACCCATATTATCCAGGGATGAAATCCATTCACAATACAGTAAGGACCTACACTGGAATATACAGATTATGGCCACTTTTACATGAAAATAGAGCATGAAGAACAAGACTATTGTAATGTGAAATATCATCTTCATCTGAAGATCAGAAGATTCCTGTAAAGGGCATGTCTGTAATATCCAGGACCTCACATCCAGTGTTGTCTTGTGGCACTGGCTGTTATCGGTTTCCGTCTCGCTCAGAGCAGAGTATTCCATAAACAACTGCAAAGCAGTGATAAATCAGTACATTTCCAGGTACTGTTGCTACATCAGAAGATATTATTTTCATCTTGTACACATTGAATAATAACACGGACTCAGATAGGATCTTGATGTAGTGTTGCTGTCTACATGCTCTGTAAGTGCTTCCTTTATGTATAATTTAAATATGCTGACACTGAGAATACGTCCACATGGGACATACAAGATTTGTACGACAAGCCTGTAGAGTAGATTGAGCTCTATGTTGTCTATCCACAGCATATTGGGCCCTGTTCACAACTTGTTTTCAGACCTCTGTTATTATCTTACGTCCCTTTAATGAAAATAAGTTAAGTCTAACTGATCCGATAAATCGTCAATTGATTTAAATGGACTTTAAATGACCTTTACCCTCTGCAGTACCAAGGTTAAAAGCAGTGGCATACTCACAGTGATTATACAGGGAATTGCAGGCAAAGTGGTCCATCATATGGTAAATTGCAGGGTCTTTGTCAGTCTGTAAAAGTAGGACCATTAACTACTTTAACTTCAAGGACAATACCATTTAATTTTTTGGCGGTTTCATTTTTTACTCTGCGTCTTTAAAGGAAACGTACCATTTGATTTGATGCATTATGAAGCAAACATACCTTGAGAACGCTGTAGCTACACTGAGGCAGGATCATCAATTGGTTAATCCTTGAGTTGAATGGTTTTGCTGAAAAAATAATTAGAACATTCAGAACCTTGGGAAAGCTGGGTCAGGCTGGCTGCTTAGATAAAACATATGGAGCTTGTCATTACACATGGAGCTTGACATGACTAATCAACCTGAGTTGGAACACTCATACACAGCAGCTGAGGGATGGTGCAGCAATTGATTATTCTGCCTTCAGGCATAACCCAGCGATTACATCATCCTGTGGTGCATTGCATATGTAAGCACTGAGCCAGCCACAGAAACAAGACAGCTTAATTATCATAATTTTATAATTGTTTTATAAGCAAAACCACTTAGCACAGGGATTAAACAAGATACGATCCTGCATCAGTGTAGCTACAGCATTCTCCAGGTATGTTTGCTTCATAATACATAAAATCAAATGGTAGGTTTCCTTAAAATGAAATCTACCACCAGAAATCATATTGAAGTAGATCTCAGGATAGATTCAGCCTCATCCCCAAACTGTATTTGGCTGGTCCGCTTAATTAGCCGATTTTATGAAAAAGTATTTGTGTTGGGCAAATTGCATTGAAAGGATACTAGGGCGTGTATAAGCTTCTCAACAAGAACTTTTTCATCCTTCAGTGTACACAGGTGTGTAAGGTATCATGTTTGTGGTGCAAGATGACATTTTCATTGCTGCCATTTGAGGGACTGTACGACCTTTTGATCACTTTTTATTACATTTTTTGTGTGTTGAAAAATTGTGAAAAAGTGTCATTTTGGATGGCTATTTTCTGTTGCAGGGTTCACCGCCAGGAATAACTGTTTTTGTATTCTGATAAATTGGGACTTTTGGGATGCGGTGATACCTAATATGTTTATGTATCATTTCTAGGAAAAAGCTAATTTAAATCCTTTTTACTTTTTTAATATTCTTTTTAGGCCCCCTTGGGTACATTCACCCTATTGGATCTGATCCCTCCTACCATATACTGCAATACTACTGTTTTGCAGTATGTGGACATTATGCACACTGTTTGTGACAGGTCCTGGAGTCTTTCGGCAAGATTTTTTTTAACTTTTAACAGTTTAAGCAGATTACACATTCAGTCATTGATTCAGGTTTGTATGAAGGGAATGAAGAATATTTATTTAGAATTATTGTTTTGAAATAAATGTAGCTAATGGGTTCATTACTGGGGAAAGTAATTATCCAATAATCAAATGAGTTAATGTCCATTTAAAGGGAACCTGTCACCAGATTTTCACTAATAAACTTAATGACAGGTTCCCATAGCACTTTGCAACTATTGCCCACACTGTTTTTAGCATACTTCCTGTTCCCAAAAACCAACCAGGCACCCTGCCAGAAGCAAAAACTAGTCACAAGGGACGTGTGTTATTCATGCGAGTCACTGTGCCGATATCTCCAGCATTTCCCTCCCTCCCTCCCTTTAGCTGACGTTATCCTCTCCTTTGTCAAAGGGAAGCATGTATTTTTTTTACCCAAAAGCAGCATGAACAATAGTTTGCATAGTGCTATGGGAACCTGTCAATAGGTTAATTACTGAAAATTTGGTGATAGGCTGTTACACTGTGCAGTAGCCTGTTTCCCCCCTCCCACTGTGTGAGATCGCATCAGGAGGAGGGAGCAGGAGGAAGGGAGAAACAGTGAAACAGCTTGAGAAGCTGCAGAGCTTTCAGGGTCATTAGCATAATGTTAAAAGTTGATGTTAAAAGGAAGGAGGCCATGCATAACAGATATAAGAAGATTACCACACGGTGCCTGGATCTATTAGTAAGTGTCCCTGGTTTATCGTAATGGATTTTGATGGTAGATTTCCCTTAAATTACATCTGCATTATAACCCAAAGTTGCCACAAACACAAAAGCAATATTAAACTGGTAAATCTTGTTATTAATCTTGTTACAAAAAATTGCAAGAGTTCTAAGCAATTGTCCTGCATGCGAAACACAAGTATAGGCGTGTGTTACCAGAGTCTGTGGATGACTCTCTCTTAGTAATTGAGCTTAACCTTTAAGAGGAAATGGTTGTGTTAAAGGAAATCTACCACTATTATTTAGTAAAATGAAACTGCACATACTGACACATTGGGATTGCTGTAAAAAGAGAGTAATTAAAACCATCTACAGAGCGCCGGACGCTATGTCCATTGCTCCGGGCTGATAATTACTCACACCTCTGGTGCAATAGATACCCCCCTCTCCTATGTTGGAGAGGCAGGTGATGTCACGTGAGAGGCGTGAATAATTAACAGCCTGGAGCAATGGACATAGTGTCCGGCGCTCTGTAGCTGCTTTTATTACTCTTTTTTTACAGCAATCCCAGCTTGACCAGTGCTGTGATTAATGAGAAGACAGCTATAGGTAAGTATGTGCAGTTTAATTCTACTAAATCATAATGGTAGATAAAAATGGATATGTAGAGATGTAAATAGGTTCATATCTAATTCTAATATCTATATCTGCATGTACCCGTGAAGCAACAATTTTTGTCATATGCTTTCCTGAATAACCAATTCCTTCAGGTAACCAGACTCTGCCTTTATTGCCTGAGCTCGGAAACCAGTAATCAGGTAGAAACCCATTCCTTGTGGCCTTTTTTTTCCAGATTGTAATTTTTATTGCAAGTTCATTTCTTTCTTTTTTTTTATAATGTCTATTATCAGAATACTGTGTCTCTTGTATGTGCTGCCCTGTCATATCGGCTGTCTGCCATTACAAAAACAATAAAATATAACTCTGTCTTCTATGGGCTGTGGACATTTTTTCCTGTCGGATGTGTTTCAATTTTAGGTCGGGGCGATGCTGAGGGAGAGGTCACAAGTGGCATTTACATCATTGTGTATTACATAAACACAACGTTTGACCGCACCTTCACCTACTGGTTTATTTTAGCTATGCAATTAATGCTTCAATCACAAGGAATACATTAAAGGGGTTGGCCACTTTACCTCATGTTTTTTGTAATGTGTGTGGGGTAAGGTAATATAATTTACCAATGTACATCTATTAATAGTTCTGATCCGCTTTCTTGATATGTAAAGTGACGCCTCCTGTCTTTTACCTCATCAGCCAGACATCCCTGAGCATTAAATGGCTGCAGATGGAGGGTCATGTGTTCTCTAGGCAGGCCCGGAGGACAGTGTAGCTTATGGGGGAACAGTGTGGCTACTAGGGACACCACAAAAACAAAGGATACACCAATATCCAGGCATATCCACACAGAGCATGGTGGTGATAAATACATTAAAAAGGACCTGTCACCTCTAAAAAGTGCACTAAAGTAACCAGCTAAAGTGCTTTCTAAAGTAAGCAGCTCCAAGTGCTACAACAGACGCCGCAGTGTTATCAGAAACCTCCAATAACGCTAGCAAACACTGCAGTACTGTATAATAGAAAATGCAGAACCGCCCTCCTATTCCAGCTTACAGTGCGGTCCGGCGGTTTCTATTGTACAGCACTGTAACTATGCTACATCTGTTGTAGCGCTAGGAGCTGCTCACTTTGGTAAGCCACTTCCAGCACTGACTAGATATTGGTGATGGGAATTCCAGCTCTTCTCTGTAATCTGGCTCATTAGACTCCGCTCACTAAGAAGAGTCGGCTCTTCTAGCTCCTGAGCGGCTCCCTATTATATATCGTTTATGTTTACACTATCTGCAAATGTGATTTTATGACATTATTCCTGTGGTAATAATTGATCTCTATCTGATCATCAACAATTGCTCATTAAATTTATGAATATTATTATAAGTCCTGGCAGGGCAATTGTATATGGACAGAGATCACATGATCCTCCATCTGCAGCCAATTTATGGTCATGAATCTCTGGCTGATGAGGTAGAAGACCGGAGGCTTCACTTCACATATCAATAAAGCGGAGAAGAACTATTACTAGATTTATATTGGTAAATGACCTAATATCCTGCCCTTCACACTTACACAATGGGGTAAAGTGGCCAACCCCTTTAAGTTATATGTAATTATCTTGATTGCAGTAGTTGTCCTTAAGTAGTGAAAGTCAGCGTACGAACACTTGTTCCTGTAATTGATGTGCTACCACAAAACATGTCCTCTACAGAAGATATTAGACACACACAGTTGTCAGAACCTTGAATTGGTTATAAAAATAAACCTGGTCATGAGAATTTAGGCCCAAAAGCCATCACCAATTATGTAGGACAGTGAGTGGATCATAACGGTGCTCCCATATTCTGGGAAACTCAGACTTGTAATGATGTGGGCTATGGGACATCCACTGAGCCAGGAAGGGGGCATCCTAGCGTGAATTTTCTATACATTACAAGCAGTCCCCAGATTATGTACAAGATACATTCCGTAAGTTTGTTCTTAAGTTGAATTTGTATGCAAGTCAGAACTGTATATTTTAGAATTGTGACTCCAGACAATTTTGATTGGTCTCTGTGACAATTGGATTTTAAAAGTGTTGGATTGTCATAAGAACCAGGAATAACAATAAATCTTCATTACAGACACCTGTGATAACTGTTACAGCTGTTTATTGTAGCCAAAGGCTAAAGTACAGTAAATTACCAATTACCAGAGGTCTGGTTGTAACTAGGGGTCATCTGTAAGTTGGCTGTTCTTAAGTAGGGGACTGCCTGTATTTGAATAGAGTAACCAAAGGTCTTTTTCTATGTAATAGTATATTACGTAGAATATGTAAGTACATAAATATAATGATATTCCAGAATATAAAAGGACATCATTGTGAACCTATTAGGCTACATGCACATGAAGCTTCTTTTCCTCAGTTGGCACACTGACACAATAGCTTGCCGGCATCATAGTGTGTGCCTTGACACTATGGCTATGTATGGAGGCTGTGACCAATGCATTTCCCACCCTCTGCTTATAATTGAGTCAATAGGTTTTCCCAGTTTTTTGTGTTAAAATTAGGTACCTCTGCTTATAGTACATATGGTAGCATAGTAGAAAAAAGACATATGTCCATCAAGTTGAATCAGAGAAGAAGATGGATGGGATGTAAGGGAACATAATTCTATATCATAATATAACCCTCATTGTTATTTTAATAGTGGTAAGGCATCAAAATCTTTGAAAAATAAACATTTCATTTCTGGGTGATGTTAATTTGTTAGGCAGCTAGGGAGAAAAAAAAAAGGTGCAATTCCTAAACATTTCACAGGATAAATGTTCATTCAACCACTTGAATGAAACCCTAAGACACTTTAAATGCATCTCAGTTACTTTATTCCAGTGTGGTGGCATGAAGAACCAAGATGATGAAGATTGTGTCACCATCCAAATATTTCTGGGCACCAATGAACACACACTAAAAACTATTGTTTTATGCCAAGTTGCTGAAAGATTACAAATGACTTCAAAGGGTTCTCTGAGGTTATTGCACACAGTCTGGATCTTACATGTGCAATATGCAGATCTAGTAGTGGGTTATGAAGCTAGAAATTCTGAATGCATTTACCCTGCAGAGATCAGATGAGTTTGTCTGTCAAGCCTGACAAATTAAGGGAAAACTACCATTTGTTTTTATGCATTGTGAACCAAACATACCTTGAGAGTGCTGTAGCTACACTGATGCAGAAACATATCTTGCTGAATCCCTAAACCGAGTAGTTTAGCTAAAAAAAAATAAATAAAAAATTATTATATATTATTACAGGATCTTGGGAAAGCTGGGTTGCATGCACACTGCCTACATAAACACATTACAGGCGGTCCCTGGGTTACCTACAATATAGGTTCCTTAGCTTTGTAGTCAGGGGTGGAACTTGAGGGGGTGCAGAGGTTGTGGTCACAGCCGGGCCCAAGAGGTTTAGGGGGCCCTTATGGTGTCACTTTCCCATATAAGAAGACTATTATTATAAACCATACATTATAGTCTGGGCCTGGCACAGTCTTTGCACTGGGGCCCATCAGCTTCTAGTAACAGCACTGTTTGTACTTAAGTTGAATTTGTATGCAAGTTGGAACTGTATATTTTATAATTGTTGCTCCAGACAAAAATTTTTGGATTTTCTATTTTTGTTTTGCTGTAATGGGACCAAGAATTATTAATAAAGTTTCATTAAAAGACACCTTACAGCTGATCATTGCAGCCTGGGACTAAAGTAAATTATCCAGAGAGCCTCACCAGAGGTCACAGTGGAAAAAAGGTCTGTCTGTAACTGGGGGCCGTCGGGTGTCCTTAAGTAGGGGACTGCCTGTACTTCCACATACACAGGAGCTTCCTGAACTGTCCAGACAGGACTAATAAACCTGAGCTGAATGAGTCATACACAGCAGCTGGGGGATGGTGCCGCAATTGATTACTTATGCTTGTAAGGGACAACACAGTGATGACGTATTCTTGGCTTATGCTGAGAAGGACAAGGCTTGAATAGTGAATAATTCGGGTAAGAAGAGAGTTTCGGGGCAGCCACAGGAGTGTCAGGGCCTCATCGTCATAATTTTATCATTGTTTTTCAGCAAAACAACACAGTTCAGGGATTAAATAAGATATGTTTCTGCATCAGTGTAGCTACAGGTATGTTTGGTTCACAATGCATAAAAGCAAATGGTAGGTTTCTTTAACCCACCAATGCACTTAATCAGTAAATTTCAAACACATTTAAAAGGGGTTGTCCACTTTCAAATAGCTTATATTTGTGTAATGAAAAATTCAGCATTTTTCGATTATAGTTTCTGTATAATTTCAACCCTGTTCTCTAGATCTCTGCTTGCTGTCCTTCCAAAGAAAGTGTCATTGTTTACTCCCTGTGGATAAAAACTGATCCATGACCATTTGATGTCACACAGGTGCACAGCTTGGTATATTACACAGCTCTGATTATTCTCTGATATAACGAGCGGTGCACCTGTGTGACATCACATGATCATGGATGGGTTTTATCCACAGGAAGTTAATAATGAATGTCAAGGAATAATGAAGGATAAAGATATTGATCACATGACTGATATAGCCTTAAATGAAGCAAGATTTTGTGAGTCATCTGATGGACCACACATTTACTCAGGATGAAAAAGCACAAGCAATTATTACAGCCCATAGGCACTGGAAGTTATATAGCAGACATCACGTCAGAGATATAGGTCCAGAGGGTAAAGAATATATCCCTCCAAATAAAAAAACAAAAATTAAAATTAAGAAACATGTTTTATCCCCCATTCACAGTAATTTTACACAGGATATAAAAAGGAAACACTTCATATTAACCAATACGTTTTAATCCCCGGGTACACCGAGACATTAACTGTGCAGAGCCTTGTCGAGAACACCGCTGCCACTAATGGAGTCTCAGCTTCAATATAAAACAAATTGTCTGAAAGGCAGGAGCGGCACATTTTCAAGTTGCTGCCATGCTACAGGAAGCCATTGTCCCAAACGCAAGTCTATCATCTTCATCATGAGTCTGTGTCAGAGCCAGAACTGCTCTCACGGCTGATTTCAATCTGTAAAGAGGGCAAGTTGTCCAGGCGGCTCTTCTTCTGCCGAATCTGTTCTTTTTCTTTGATTAAGGCTCCCCAGGCTTGCTGCAAAACAGAATCATCTTCTTCTGGAGCTGCGCTGACCTTCGCTCCCTTCTCCACAGGTTTTACCTTTTCTTTCGGTGCTGCTGTTCCTAATCGATTCCACAAGCCTCCTGCAATGGATGACAATAGGATTAATTTAGCTCCATGCAATATACTGATATACTATACTTACGGTAGAATCCTTCAGATTTGGAGAAGTCGCAGAGTTTAAAGGGGTATTCCAGGAATCAGCATAATTCATATACAAGTGGGCACTCAAAATATAAGCTAATGTGTAATTAGTTGTTATTTAAAATTTTGCTCCCCTTAGCAGAAAATGCTGGTGACAGACTGTAATGAAGAATTAAAATGCTGCTGGCCCTTTAATCAGTCCGTTAATTTCCTCCGCGCGGTGCGTCGCAGAAAAGAAGATGGCCGCTGGTCACATGTCCACATCACATGTCCTGTACCTGCCTGGGTAGGGTCATGTGATCACCACTACGTTTGGCTGTAGTCGGTTGGTTGCATCCAGTATGATCAGTGTTGTGATAATGGCAGTTACACATCATTACTATGGTAACAGAGCAAGAAAACCTGTTACATCATCACTGTTAGCAGAGCATAAGTGGTAGGAGGAGTTACTGAGAACTAAAGGATCATGGAACTTGTAGTTTCCATCTTAGTGATAACTCCACCTACTTTAGAGAGGCCATAAATTTTGTAAATCATAAAATCATATTATTTTAGCTCCGTTTTGTGACTAATGACATTGAGTATTGTTGTATTCATTTATTTATATCATCAAGGGTTTTTGTGTCAGACGATCATATTCCCGGAATATCCCTTTAAATTTTTAAAATACTCAACAAGGAGCCAATGAAACAGCAGCAACACCCTTCCCAAGCAGAATGGCCCACTTCACAGTAACCTTCTTGATAAAGAGAAAGTTATGGAAATACCAGCTGCTAGGACCATGGATTTATTACTGCAACCAACAATCACAGATTATGAAAACTGTAACTTCTATACATGTGTCAATGAAATAGGATCCACTGATAGAATTAAAAAATCTCATGGCAATGACGGCTCTAAGTTTTCTGCATCTAACCTGATTTCTTCTCTTTGTTGTCCGAGTAGAGTCCCTTCCCCTCCGTTTGTTTTGGTACACCGAGACGGCTGTGCACATCAGAAATGGGTTCTCTGCGGGACTCTGTGGTCTTACTCAAAATCTTCCTTGGTTCAGGTGAATGGGCCCTTTTCCCAAGCCTTTGTCGCACATCTGTGTAGGGGTAAGCCAAAACAGATTCTTTAATACAACATGGATCAAAAAGGTGTGCTAAATATACTGCCAAGAAATAAAACAGTCCCCTTATGTGCCCTTGGACACTGTCATGTTTCCTCCTATAGACTTAAAGGCCTGTACCACAAACACAGTTTTCCTACACAAAGTATCTGCTATGCTACATAGGGTTATGCTCATACATGCCACCTATACCTTTGTTTTTATTGTCTAGCTGTATTTCAAAACCTTTCTTTATGAAATATGAAAATTAGGTTGAAGTGCTTTGGCACCGCAAGGATCAGACTTCACATCTTGCTGGACCCAGGAGTGACATTGCCAGTGGGAGAGGACGCGGGGTGGTGCCAGTGTAGCAGGGGACATTGTTACTGCTGTGGACCTGGTGACCTGGGGAGGTGTTCTGCCAAAGTACTTTAGCCTAATAAGCAGATTTCAAAAGCTACTTTTAGCATGGAAGGAACAACTACAAATGTACATATCAGGGGATGGTCGTTGTATTGCTGTGACTCCTACTGTTGGCAACCCCCCCCCCCCCCCCCAATGACCTCATCCTCAAAGACTGTAAGCTCTTGCGAGCAGGGCCCTTATTCCTGTTGTTTCATCTGACCATGTTATTACTCTGTAAAGTCTTATCTTATTTGTATATTACCCCCGATGATTTGTAAAGCACTGCAGAATAGGATGGCGCTACATAAAGACTCATTGTTATTATTTATATCACATCATCAGTGCCCACCCACTCCCAGTGTAATGAAGTGGACATCAGCTGCTGCTCCATTCTTATCTATGGAACAGAAAGATTTACACTTGGCTATCTGAGGCCGTCTTATTAATGGACGCAAAATTTCCACTTCTTCACTGGAGAGGGACATGGAAACTTTTGTCATTGACAAATGCGGTCATTAAAGAAAAAAATCTCTAAAGTAAGCAGCTCCTATGACTACCTCTGATGCAGCAGTGTTACACTGCTAGCTTTATAGGAACCTTCTAATAATGCTAGCAAACACGGCTACGGAGTACGATAGAAACGCCGGAGTCGGCGGACCAGGGAAGAGGCAGCGCTGGCGTTCCCATTGTACAGCGCAGCAGCGTCTGCTAGCGTTATCGGACAGGTCCGATAATAAAACTGGCAGTGTAACACTGCTGCATCAGAGATGGAGCTAGGAGCTGCTTACACCCTTAGTGATTTTTTCTCTAACTAATCCCTATGCACATTTGAAAACAACTATAGATAATAGATTAAAAAGTGGAATCCTTCTCATATTTACAAAAACTGTGCTTCTGCCCAACACTTACAATCAGATCATCATGATGTACATACGCCATCAGCAATACTACTATAAGCTTTGAAAAACAAATGTACCCGATTTTACGCTACTGGCTGGTCTACTTGTACCGCTCTGTCTCTTCTCTTCCAGTAAAAGTCGGATGTCAGCCGGCTTCTCAGAATGGGTTTTACTTCCTATTCGGTTTTTCACGCTACTTGTAGAATCTGATCTCATAGAGTTCCTGTGTAGGGAGATAATGAAAGATATTAATTGTTTTAATATCCACCCTGAGATTACAATGTATTTAACAACTATGTCTTTTCTGTTTCTTTATTCCATAATCCTGTTTTACCGTTCTGTTTACAGAGATGTGCAAGGGCTTGTTTTCTGCCAGACATATTGTTCCTAGCGACTCCATTTCATATAAATGCAAATTACTGGTAAGCTGGAAAAAAATTCCAAAATGCTCAAGAACTGACAAAAAAAAAAAATAATTCTGCAGTGTCATTTGGGTCTGGTTTTTACAGCTTTTTCCTTTAAAGGACACCTGTCATCAGGTCTGTGTCACTAGTCCTGTCACTACTACCTGTTGGAACAGCTCGCAAGGATCCCATCCCAGCCTTTATCTAGTTATTTCATACATTAATTATTATAAAATCATCTATTCTTTATTATGTAAATGAGGCTGGTCACATGGTCAGAGGTAGTGATGTCACCCGTGTTGCCCCTCCCCCTGCTCATGTCTGTGTGTAATGTATAGTAAAGCATTGCTAGTGTGTGTGTGCTGCATCTGCTGACATGCTCTTCCTCCTAATACACAGAGACACAGACATCAGCTACACAATACCTGACATGTTCTGCTATAACATGGCTGCAACCTGGAGCTGCTATATCTCTCCTACACACGCACAGGCTGCAGGGAGCGTTGCCTCCAGCAAGCACATGGAGCAGCCATCACATCATTATACAGCCGCACATCATTATACAGGCTGTCAGTCAAGCACTGGGGGTGTGGCTGTACCTCCCACTCATGAATAAGCTGGACAGCTTGAATATGCTAATGACTAATTGGACATTTCACAGGTCATTTGCATACAGCTTTAGGACCTCATTGCTTGGGTTTACAGGTATGTAGAGGGACAATGACAGGATAGAGGCAATGCTCTCTAATGGCAGTTTATGAAAATATATTTAGTTTAGGGGGATATTTTGCATGACGGGTTCTGTTTAAGGAATGATCATTGTTCTGGTTAGCTGATAAAGGTATGTTTCCAAGCATTTAGGGCACACAGGCCCCTTCATCAACCAATATTACAAATGAAGCACTAATACAGATAACATGATGCTTACACTTTTTTCTAATGGTTAACAGGATACAATTATTTGGGGACAAAAAAAGTCAAGAAAGAACAATAATGCAATAAAGCCATCATGATATTTCCCACTGGAAAATCTGTGCCAAGATCTGTTTTTTTGACTCGCATGCCCTATATTTTAAGCAGAATCACCCCATGGCTTTTTCCCCACCCACACACTCACACTTATGGTCCACTACTGGAAATAGAACTACGTTTTTGATAGTGTGAACATTTCTCGTGTCAGACAGCACTTACCTGATGGTTTTTAATTGCGACTCCACTTCATCGGCATACATGGTCATCTTCATGCTCTTCTTTGGGGAGGGTGTAGAGATCATCTTTAACTCCAGGTCATAGTCCATTTCATCAGAGTCCGAGGAGCTAGCTGCAGAGCGTCTCGCCCCCTCCCTCTCCCTTTTGAAAGCTTGAAGTTCATCTCTATATTCTACAACAACGCGGTCATCTTCATCCATATCCTCTTCCTCCTCCTCCTCTTCTATTGGCTCCTCTGGAACATTCACCAGGCCTACATATCAGGTAAATATTCAATCTACAGAGCCCAAGGGCCGTGAATGCTCATGTACTATAACTAGTGCCACCTACATAGAAGCATAGACTTCTAGAAATCTACCATCAAAATCCATCATGATAAACCACGATAGTTACTCATAGATCCAGGCACCGTGACCGTGGTAATCTTATATACATTACCCATGGCCTCCTTACTTCTAAAAAAGAAAGTTCTATAATTATGCTAATGATCCTGAGGGGCGTGTTTCCAGAGCCCCTCAGTGATGTCTTTTCACGGGCTGTTACAATGAGCAGAACATGTCTCCCCTTGCTCTCCACTTCCTGTTGTTGCTAGATTACAGGGTGTGTGGGGCATGTTCTACTCACCTGCTTAACCAGTGAAGATGCAGCACTGGGGTGCTCTGGCAACACCTACCAGAGGTCCTCAGGCTCATTAGCATAACACTTTAAAAGTTTATTTTAGAAGGAAGCCATGAATAACAATTATAGGAAGTGTTTGGATCTACAAGTAAGTGTCCCTGGTTTATCATGATGGATATCATGGTAGATTTCCTTTAAATGCATATCGTGGGCCAAACAAAGTGAAACACATTACACTGTTAAACATGTCACTCTAACAACATTTCAGCAGTATTGTGGCAGTTTCCCTTTAAGTAAACCACATAACAACAACCCACCAGGGCCACAATCAGAACCTTCTTTTTCAGCTTTTATTCTTTTGTAAGATGTAGTATAGCAGGTGAGGCTGCTCGTCCAGGCAGTCAGGTAATCCTGTCTCCTGAGCACTGTTTGCTCTGCCTACTCCATGCATCTGGCGTCCCAGCATGTACTATGCCAACTCCGAGATAGCCGGAGATTGATGTTGCAATAAAGGACGCAGGGCTAGGATGGCAGATGCATGGAGTAAGAAGAGCAAAACAAAAGGTCAGGAGTTGTACTTTCAAAAGAATCAAAGCTGATTCATCAGTGATGCTGCATCACTGAAAAGACCTCCAGAGGACAGACACATCACAGAAGGTGGTACTGATTGTGAGGGGGAATGAGTGTGGCGACAGGTACCCTTTAAAGGGGTATTCACATCTCCCATATTACATCAGTCCCATTTACTTAGGTGGAGCTTTGCTGCCATCCTCCTGCACAGCATGCCCCTATACACAGGAGCCATATCGCTGATACCACCTCTTCATGCTTAGGATCAGTTGAGGTTCCAGGTTTCAATAAGGATATGGCATTGTTTTCTAAAATGTGAAGACTTTTACATAAATATAAAGGAAACTTAGCTTTAAGAATCTACCTGCCTGGGTAAATCCCCTGGCAGATTCCTACTAACATTCTAAGTTCTAAACTAGCTTTCCCTAATCCTATAATGCTTTCAAACCTGATCTAAACTTTATATAACCAATATGCACATTTTCGGCAGAGGCTACATGGAGTAGCCTCGCTGGGCTTTGGGAGGAAAGGCTACACCACACCGCAGTAGCCTATGCAATCTCCACCTCCTTACTCACTCCTCACAGGTAGTGTCAAGTTAAAGTACACCTGTCATGAGGTCTGTGTCACTATTTCTGTCACCACTACCTGTTGGAGCAGCTCACAAGGATCCATCCCAGCCTTTGTCTAGTAATTTCATACATTAATCATTATAAAATCATGTGTGTGTGTGCTGCATCTGCTGACATGCTGCATCCTCCTAATACATATGTGAGAGACACAGACATCAGCTACACAAGTGCCTGACATGTTCTGCTATAATATGGCTGCATCCTGGAGCCGTTGTATCTCTCCTATACACACGCAGGCTGCAGGGGGCGCCAGCACCAGGAAGCACATCATTATACAGGCTGTCAGTCATGCACTGGGGGTGTGGCTGTACCTCCCACTCATGAATAAGCTGGACAGCTTGAATATGCTAATGCCCCATTGGACATCTCACAGGTCATTTGCATACAGATTTAGGACCTCATTGCTAAGGTTTAGAGGCATGTAGAGGGAAAATGAAGGGCTAGAGGCAATGCTTTCTAATGGCAGTTTATGAAAATATATTTAGATTAGGGGGTTAATTTGCCTGACGGGTTCTCTTTAAATTTCCTCACACATTACCGGTGACAGGTTTGTTTTAATGGAGTGTGCTGTTTAGCCACCTGCAACTATGAAAAATCAACTAACAAGGCATGCCAATATATACATCAGGATTATACTAGGATATACATATTGTGAATGGCAGCAAAATTAGTAAAGGGGGGGGGGGGGGGGGAGAGAAAAGATAAAAAAAAAAAAAAAAAAAAAAATGGACTGAACCAAAGCGTGTACAAGTTACATTTTTATATATAATCTTAACTTACTCTAATGTCTTCCGTTACCTGAATGAAGGTGCTGGTAGGCAGGTTCGTCATCTCCAATAAACGTCCTCTTCTTGGTTACATCTCTTTGGACACGACGTGAATGGTATCTCCTTTTCCTACATATGAAGAAAAAAAAACGCTTTGGTAGTTTAAAACTTGTGGTTCTCTAATCAAAGATTCTATTAAAAAAAATATATATATAACAACTTTACCGCAATAATACGGGGATTACAAAGTGGCTGCCACCGTTACATGCAAGGAGCACACAAGACAAAGCATTTTTCTGTGCCGTAGAAAAGCACATTTGCTTCCCAATTTAAAATCCATTTATGAACTAAAGCTTTAAAACAGACCAAACCCATTATTATCTTCCCATAGAAGGGACAAACAAGGAATCAAGGAACATGAGCTACCAAAGCTGCTGCCTATATAAAATTTTGTATGTTGGATTGAGGCAGCATTTTACTTTACTTAAAGTCATGCTATATATTGCATGTTACAGGGTGGTAGAAATTCATTATTATTATTACATATCAGGTGCTATGGATATCATTTTGAGTGTATAAATATTACACTGTGAAACCAAGCTGAAAGAGAACCGGGATGTGCCCAGAGATTTGTTATTTGACAAACAATTAAGGCCAAGTAGCCACGAGCGAGTGCAACCTGAACCTCGCATCAATGAACTAAACAGACATGCTGGAGTTCAGTCCAAAGATTTAGGGTTTGGGCCTGGAAATCTCTTCAGGGCACAGGGTTTGGGCCTGGAAATCTCTTCAGAGCACAGAGCGTTTTTCTCAGTGCAATCTCTCATGGGAAACCGAGCAAAAGGAGTGATCAGTAGATATTCTACCACAATCAGTTAAAGGCCATTTGCACACGAACCAAGTTGAGGAAATTTGATCAGTGTTCAGTCCTATTGCTTTCCACCCATCCTTTTTTTGTAGCCCTAATAGCTGAGAAAATCTGACAGCTCAGAAGATTACTTCCTTGAGGCTGTGTTCACATGTGGAGTTTACATTGTGTTTCGAAACGCAATACAAAAAGCAACGGAGAGATTTGCCAAATTACATTTTTGTTAACTTAATGCGTTCAACTGAATTTTAAAGTTTTGTAAAACCAAATGTTAACAGCAATGCTGTAAATTGTTTTTTCCCCCACACACCCATTGACTTCAGTGGGCTTTTTCTAGTAGTAGTCAGAACAGTAAGACATGCTGCATGCGTCTCAGATTGGATTGCAGAAATAAAAAAAGGAAAAAAAACGAATGTCTGAAAACTAGAAAACAGCTTGTGGGCAAATGACTAAAAGCCAGTTGCCCATGAGCAAGTGCAATCACAGGAAAAACACTCCATGCACTAAAGGGATTTCTTGGTATTACTGGACTCAACAAATATGCTGAACTATCCGTAATACAAGAACGATACAAGTGATACGAACCTTGTATCGGGCCAGGAACTGCCTGCAGCATATTGAGTGGTTTTTCTCTGACTGCACGCTTTCCTGTAATACCGGACTTAGAAGGGTTTTCCCATCTGGGCATTCAGATTTTAATTAAATTAATTTGCCACATGTAAACATTTTTTAATTGTAAAAGAAAAAAAAAATTTAATCGCAGCACTACCCTGACATTAACATTGATATGAAATGGACAGTGGGCGCACTGATGGCGACATACAGGTGCTTAACTGTATCAGCAAATTTGAACAAGACAAAGTAGCACCAATCCACACTGTAGCTGTAAGAGTAAAAAAAATCTTTTATTTTTCACTTTTCACAAATATTCCCAGGAATATTTGTGAAAAGTGAAAAATAAAAGATTTTTTTTTACTCATACATCTACAGCTACAGCGTGGATTGGTGCTACTTTCTGTCTTGTTAAAATTTTTTCAATTGGATGTTGATAAAAAAAAAGTTGTGTGAAGATAATTTCTCATAAGGGACCATATCACAACATTTATGGGAAATTATGTTTACACAGGAAATATTTTTTAATTGAAGAAATGGATATATATGGCAGATTAATGAAACAATGTGAATGCCCATAGGAGAATACCCCTTTAAGCCCCTTTCCCATGAGTGAGTTTGGTCAGAGTGATTGAACACAGTGATTCAGTCCAGTATTTTTCTCTGAATGCGCTTGCTCGTGGACTAGTGGTCTTAGGCCACATTCACATCGTAGGGGGAGGGGGGGCCATGTAAGGCCGTACATGCCCCCCCCCCCCATAGACTGACAAAGGCCTCCCAGAGCTATATTAATAAACAGGGAAAAGATAGGACATGTCCCATCTTTCCCAGTGTTACGGGCTACGCGCCGTGGATCACTATGGAGAGGGGAGAGTGACCCCTCCTCCTCTCAATCGTGGCCGACGTATGCCCGCCCGGCTGTAGCCGTGCAGCCATACATCAGTGTGAATGGGGCCTTAGTCTGTGTTTCTGGACGTTAGTGTTCCATACATGTATAGATGATGTCCGGCTCTGAGCACATTTTCTTTTTGAAAACCATTAAACATTAAGTACCATGAGTTGCTGAGGATTCCTTTCATTCCACCATAGTTTGGATTTCCATACTTCATGTAATATTGACTTCTTCGTGCTGCTCCCAGCTCTTTCTTGTCATCTAGGAAAGCAAAAATAATATGATGTTGAATATTGATGTGATAAGATGAAAGCTTAGGCAGCCCAATCCTTACTGCACCCCAATGGTAATGTTTTTCCCAGAAGACGATGCAGAGAAAAGTGGCTATCAAATCAGTCGATAGAGAAACCCTGAATGATCCATTTTATTATGGCCACATAATAAAACCACTGTTACTAGTCTAGTGTCAGTGTTGACTACAGGCGGTCCCCTGCTTAAGAACACTTGACTTACATACGACCCCTAGTTACAAACAGACCACTGGATATTGGTAATTTATTCTACTTTAGTCCTAGGCTACAATAAACAACTAACAATTATCAAATGTGTCTGTAATGAAGCTTTATTGTTAATCCTGATTCTTATGACAATCCAACATTTTTTAAATCCAATTGTCACAGAGACCAAAAAAGTTCTGGCTGGGGTTACAATTATAAAATATACAGTTCAGACTTGCATACATATTCAACTTAAGAACAAACCTACAGACCCTATCTTGTATGTAACCCAGGGACTGCCTGTACTGGGAAACATTACGCAGAAATAATTTACCCATTTTTATTTAACTTGCATATGAAATATTGTCTAATAGCACCTGTATGTATTCTGTATAAACTCTGCACTACCTTAAAACACTCACTGACATAAATATGATAAGGACCGTTCAGTGCATTGTTCCAGTTTTATGGCTGACCCTTTCTCGACTAGACTCAGACTAGACATGAACCCACATGGAAAACCTAGAGGATGTCCTATTCTGGTCCATTTTCTGAGATTAAAAAAAACACATTTCACTGTGTAGTTGGGAATTGCTTTAGACTGCAACACTGAAAAACATTCAGACCTGCACCTTCTTTGTGTGCATCCCCCGTGGTTCCTGCAGGGACCAAAATATTAGTTATCTGTACTTTTTCCCCCCACAAAAGACAATCTATGGGGGGTGGCGTCAGACATATCTATTAAACATCCCCTTTCAGATCAAATCTCAAGCACTAATATTACAGTCTAACCATGAATGAACTAACCATGTGTTCTGCAACTATACTTCAAATCAATAAAATTACTCTGCGGTTATACACAATTACCAAAATGATCATTTTAATGAATGAGAGACTTCATTTTAATACCTTTGGTAGCAAATCTCATAGCTAGCTGGTTCCCCTTGAATGGTTTTATGGAGAGTCTAATATCATTTCTCATCAGGGAATCTTGCTCAGCCTGAGACAATGTGTCCATCTGTATAAAAGACAAGAAAAAGAAAGCTACTAAATGAATTAATCATCCTGGTTTGACTACCGTATTTTTCGGACTATAAGGCGCACCATCAATAAATGTCTGCTAAAACGTCTAGGTTCATGTATAAGGCGCACAGGATTATAAAGCGCACCTGATAAGGATAAATGACCAGAAGGTGGCAGACCTGTGCAGTTTAAGGAAGTTTCAGGCAAACGTGTCTCCAGTGCACAGAGCTCAGAGGTATGGGCTGCTAGGGGTTAATGTTGCAAGGGTGATACTCAAGGAGTTAAGCCATCTCCCTCTCCCCCATCTCTTTCCCTCCTCAGGCAGGGTGTTAGTCCTGTGGCTCCCTCTCTTTCCCCGGTTACAGGGCTGGCAGGTATAGAGGTAAAATTGCTTACTACGGCGGCCGATGAGGATTGCCATGTGGTCGGCACTATGGCGCTGGTGGTACTGACGGCCCAGCAGGGTCACGTCGGCAGCTCCAGTCTCTCCTTGCTAGGGGAGGGCAGAATGTTGGTCGCGGTGCCAGGGCACTTCAGGAGCCAGTGTGGGGTATTGTGCCCGGTGTACAGTGTGGGCTGGTGCAGGATATTGCTGGCGCAGAGTTCTTAAACATTATACAGTATGTGTTGTCTGTAAGTATGGTTCATATATAAGGCGCACCTTTGATTTCTGAGAGAATCAAAGGATTTTTTGTGCGCCTTATAGGCCGAAAAATATGGTACTTAAAACAAACATTTAGAGTGCAGTCACATGTATCGCTTTTACTCTGTTTAGAAACTGAATCAAGGCACACGGGGCATGCCACGGTCCGATCACATATATTTTGCTCTGGAAACATATGTGATCGGTAACCAGCATCCGGTGTCTTGCACTTAAACAATACAAGGTACCGGGTGCTGGTTACCAATCGCATGCGTTTCCATAGAAACGCATATACTATTGGGCCATGGCCCTCCCCCATGCACTTTGATTTTGTTTCTAAACAAAGTAAAAGCAGTACATGTGACCACAGCCTTGAAGTATTCAGTCCAGATGAGGGAGTAAGGCACAGGTGCAAGTCTAATCCAATCCCCTTCTAATTCACTGCATTGTGAAGAAACCAAGCTTGCAGAAGCCCCAGAAGAAGCCAGAATCCGTGAAACCCAGGGTCAGCGTATTATCTCTTGGCTCAAAAATTTTAATGGATGCCCCTGAAGAAGCCAGAAACTTGAAAACCAAGGATGTGATTTATGATCTCTTGGCTAATTTTTTTTTAATAAAAAGCGCTGTACCATTTCTTAGGTTTGTGATTATAATAAAAGGATATTTCTTCACCTCTGATCGTCTGATCTATGCCATAAATTGTCCCACTTTATCTAGGTTCAAACTTGAAGATATCAATTGCACGTTAAAAAGTTCTGTGTGCGACTGACTGGTGTGAACGGACTGCAAGCAAATTTAAATCTCGTCTGTGTACTATTTTCAGTATGAAGTTCACCAAGAAGAATAACATTTTCATGTACCACTACATAAGATAATAGGACAGAATCAGTCTGCCAGAATGAAATGAGCTTCTACAGACATTAATGTGTGCAGTACAGAAGGGATCATTTGCAGACCGTGTGCTATCCACCGATTAAAAAAAAAATTACTACTGGAGCCCACAACACAGGAAAGAATAGGAACGAGCAGTTCCTATTCTTTCCTGTGTTGTGGGCTCCAGGAAAGATTATCTGCGCCCGGACAGTTACGCATTACAGTTGTGTGCATAAGAGCTTATAGGAAATCTACCATCAAAATCAAGTATGATAAACCAGAGGCACTTACTCATAGATCAAGGCACCGTGACTGTGGTAATCTTCTTATATTTGTTATCCACGGACTCCTTCCTCTTAAAATAGACTTTAATAATTATGCTAATGTTACAGGCTGTTATATTCTGAAGAAGCAGCTCCCCATCCCATTGTTTGCTCACTGACGCCATGATTACAGGACGTGCACGGGAGAGGGTGAGACAGATGTGCTGTAAAGCCAGAGCACAGAGGGCTTCTGCAACATGCAAATAGTCCGTCAGGCTCAAGAATAATCATTAGCATAATTTTAAAGGTTGATTTTACAATGAAGGCGGCCATGGATAATCCACAGTGCCGGGATCTATGAGTAAGTGCTTGACATTGATGGTAGATGTCCTTTCAAAAGGCGAGTTCTCTCTCTGTAGTAAACAAACAAATGGTAGCTGATCTGCAATAACCTAGCTTGATCACTAGACTGAAAATGAAGCCGCTTGTCTCTTGTCCTATTCTCTATTTATTAGCTGCTAAGAACAGCTGACTTGTGGAGTTGCTTCATGTTTGACCCCCACTTATATGATACGGAGGACGTATTAATGTATACGTCTATAAGTCACGTGTAGAATAAAATGTATTGCTGAATGCTGGAAACAACAGATAAGCAGCAAACAACATATGCATAAAAGCCATGACATAAGGCAATAAATTCACACCGTGCTCAAAACTTTCTTTTCAGGCTCCTCTTCTGCATCACTTGGATTTTCTTCATCCACTTCACCTTCTTCAGTCTCCTCTCCAGAGCTCTCATCATTGTACCTATCTGAGACAGAAGAACTAGTTACTTTATAATAATAATAATAATTCTTTATTTATATAGCGCACACAGATTACGCAGCGCTGCACAAAGCATGACAAATTGGTCTTTGTCCCCATGGGGCTCACAGTCTAAACAACCTAACAGTATGTTTTTGGAGTGTGGGAGGAAACCGGAGTACCCGGAGGAAACCCACGCAAACACGGAGAGAACATACAAACTCTTTGCAGATGTTGACCTGGGTGGGATTTGAACCCAGGACCCCAGTGCTGCAAGGCAGAAGTGCTACTCACTCAGCCACCCATATTTATTTCATAATTTTTCAAGTAATGAACCTGGGAATAGCATATCCATGCATCAACTGGCGATTTACCCCTTCACATCTGCCGTACAGCTATATATATCCTAATTACACACACCCCATGCAGAGAGCACAAGTATAGACGTCACGACAATGGCCCACTTCAAACGGCTATATCTTGTGAACCTTGGCAAACAGAATTTTTTTGTATGCTTAACAGAATCTGAGATATTCTGCGATAGTAAAGGGAAGATTCTCCTCTTTAATATAACACCTGAACTACTCTATTTTCCAAGGTTCAAAAGATTTTTTGACTGCCAATTCTATAAACAAAAAATTATGTAATAAAACTATTCTATCAAAAAGTAAAAGATAGCAAAAATTGTTAAAAAATGTAAAGCTGTTCCAAAGAAGAGCAGAACTACAAAAATTTACCTAGGCAGTCAGGCACCACCAAAGCCATGGCTAGCTGCTATGGGCGTTAATATGCCGGATCGGCTGATCAGGTTGTGTGGGGCGCACCGGAAGAGGTAGTTCAAGTCTGCTCATCTCTAACGACAGCATCTAAAATTGTGCTTTTCCTGCTATTAACTGTATTTTGAATGGATTCTAAGTTTCAAAAGATTAGGAGTTTTGAAGGGAATCTACCACCAGGATGAAGGACTCAATGAACCTGAGGGGCACCTGGTGTTAATGGAGCCTGGAACCCCTCAGGCTCATTTGCATACAGTCTTTCACCCTGGTTGTAGATGGCCTTTAAAGACCCCCTCCCCCAACCATAATAGTTGTATCAATGGGGCAGAAGTGCCAAGCTATAAGTTTGTATTTGACTCTGCTATGAATGCAATACACTGCTCACTGTCACACTGAACACCTGCAGAGGAGATGAGTGCTTCCTTTTTTCCCCCAGTGTGGAATGTGGAGAAGGGTCTCAGGACTCAAAACAGACATGTGTGATGTATGGGACTATGAAAACAACACTGTATAGGAAACATAAATGATCCAAACAAAAGTTTAAATGTTTAATTTGTCTTCTGGGATTGCTAGATACCAATAACTTCCCGGTTGCAGATCAGCTGACCAACAAGCAAACACTACATGGCTATCCAATTCCATCTTTTTACACCGGGAAAGACTCATGATCATCAATACATTACCCTGTGTAAACTGAGATGTGTTTGTATTCACTATAGCAATTGTTCCTTCACCATTTACTTTGCGCTGTTAATAATACTCAATGCAAACAGACACCAATCACAGCATCTTGCCTGAGATGGCCATTGTAAAGAGAGCCTTTAAATGTGAATTATCATTCTCCCCTTGAGACTGATAATTGTAAAGATATTTTAGATATATGGGGAAGGGGTCATATTTCTTTAATAAGTAATAATATTTTACAAAGTTTTTATATTCACTTGTACAATTCATGTATCCATGTACAGACAGGGTCCATAGGTTTGTTCTTAAGTTGAATTTGTATGGAAGTCGAAACTGTATATTTTCTAATTGTAGTTCCAGACAAAAAATTATTTTGCCCCAGTGAATATCGGAGTTTCAAAATTTTCTGCTGTAATGGGACCAAGGATCATCAATAAAGCTTTATTGCAGACCCTTCACAGCTGATTATTGCAGTCTGGGAATATAGTAAAGCATCCATAGAGCTTCACAAGAGGTCACCGCGGGCAGAGGGGTCCGTCTTTAACTAGGGGTCGTCAGGTGTCCTTAAGTAGAGGACCGTCTGTAAACTGGTTTTATAATAAGTGGTAGTCTTTGCAGTGTATTTAACCTTACAACAAACTTAACAGGAAACCTTGTAATTTTCCCAGTAGCCATGCACTTCATCAAGCTGCTGGGAGGTGATCCCTGCATTAGTAGAGATGCAATCTTACAGGTCAGGGACTTTGACAATCTTGCTGGCAAGAGAGAACTGAGAAGAAATTGCAAGATGGAAAACAGATTCAGAGGGTAGTAGTGAGTATCAAAAGTGCCAAGTAAGTGGAAAAGGACGCACTATAATCTGAGTGTATTTACTTGCATTACAGGTTTATGCAGTTTGTGTCCAATTAGATATCCAGAAGCAAATATGATGATTACCGGTTTTAGACTTTGCAGATATACTCTCCTCTTTGTTCTTGTTCTTAACTTCTGTTGGCATAGTGCTCAAATTTAACAAGGCCCGAGCTGCAGTCACTTCATCTAGCCAAACTACATTGCCTAAAAGGAACAGATGTAAAAATAAAAACAAACATAATAGTATGACTAAATGAAAGTGTTGTTTTATACACAGTTTCTTACCCACTCTCTTGTACTAATGACAACTACACAGGTCCCCTCTCTGAATACTGAACTGTAGCTTAAATCAAAACATTTTTTAATTAACAATTGTGTTTTTTGAAACAGTAAATTGCAAGTAGACAGCACATACACTTATACTATTACACCATTGATACTGTGATATAGAACAATAAACCAGAAATATATCTGGCATCACAGATGCAACATAACATAAACCAACCCTCCCCAGCCAGCTAACTCCCCAACCCCCCAGTCCGGTGTCTTTCCTACCCACCCCTTACAGCCATTATGGGGTCAACCTGGTCCTATACCCCATATACCAAACACTCAACTATTGCTTAAAGATGCACACCACTGTCTTAAATCCATAGAATATAAATAACACATGATGTGGATAGTACATGCAGGCCCAGAACAATTTACAGCTAAAAGAAGGGCGTTAGTAAGGCTGACCCGTCACTAGATGTATTTGTGAAAATGTGGCGACAAAAACATGTGGGATTACACTGAAATCAATGTGCGGCTAATACATGGTCACACTATGACTATCAAGTGAACCCTTGTCTAAATATGTAGTATTACTTCTCCTACAGAAAAAAATAATTTCCAACTAGCATCGTCATGTGAATTAATGAAAAGTTGACTATTTGATAAACATTTTAAATGGCAACATTCACATCATGTTATCCCCCTCCATTTTAAGGATACATTTGAGTAGATTCCTGATGTATCCTTACAACGGAAGGCGAGAAGATATCCCACTGTATGCTCACAAGTTGCCTGTTCCTCCCTTGAAAGCAGGAGGATAAGCCATCAGTGTGTTTCCTACAGTGATGTCACTGTCCTTATATATACAGTTACATCACAGGGGACCTCTGAGAGCACATGCTTAGCGGCTGGGGATGGATGCAATACAGTTGCATCCATCCCCCATAGGCCATTATTGCATGGACTAAGCAGTAGGAAACAGGTTGGAAAACGTAGCTTTCTGTAGCTCTCATTGCATACTGGTCAGACGTAGGGAAAAAGGATGCCTCTGTCGCTGGTATAGGTCTATGAATATGTTCAGTGTATACACCAGCAGTTTTCCTGGCATACACACTGAACATATTCATAAGACATGATATGAATGTAGCCTAATCATGACACATTTTAAGTCCAACAGTACAACCGTCTAGAAGATTTATTAACTTACATGATGTATCATCAAGCCATTCAATGTAACCAGGTGGATACTGTTTGAAGAAGGCAAATATATCCTGTGTGCTCATATCGTCCACACCACTAATGTGAAGGGTTTCCAAACGAACTTTGGGGATTGCTGAAAAAAAACAGACATTAACACATTAAATAGTTACCTAAACCTGTTGATACTAATAACTGATCTTCGGTAGGAACATTTGTCAGACCATAGGAGATATTTAGCCTGTGAGGTCCTGGCATAGCAACAAGTAATGAAGCGTGGCAGATTAACGAAGCATAATAATTCCCTTAGGGATCACTTACTAAGGATAAAGTCACCCATACACTACCATACAGGTGAGTGAACATCCCTTACACCTGAGCATAATAGGAGGTCACCATCTAGGAAGCCTAACATGTAAATATTGAGCTACATTTCTGTTCAGTTTGCAAAGACAAAAGCCTTCGCAAAAGCCCTCAATATATTCACTGAAATGCTGAATGACCTGCTAATGGTATCACTATCACTGTATCTATAAGGTATACTACACATTGTAGATGTGTGAAGATCTTATCTTTACCTTTTCTCATCATCTCCCGATCTAATACAACATCTCTCTGATTATCATTGACATCTGCTCGGAAATGGAAACGCTTTGCCCTCTGCTCCTTTTTTTCAATGGCTTCCTGACAGAAAACAAGAAGTGACAAAGAAATTACAATCTACCCACATGAAGAAACTGCATACATATAACAAAGGGATGTCATTTATATCAATATGGAAGAAGTCAAAGAGTTTCAAGCCAAATGAATGCAGGAAAGGAGTTATAGAAAAGTGATAATGTATTACTATTAGTGTTATTCAATGTATCACACAGTCTGTCACACATAAGCAAAGACAACTGCTATGACTGACAATAATGCGCAATAGACTTTGATCTTTGCTTTTTATTCAGGACCCATTCCTGGTTTTGGCTTACAAATAGTAATGGACAATACTAAACATAGGAGTGCCAAGTGAAGGTCTTAAAGAAGACCTGTTACCCTAAAAAAATGCTCTGAAGTAAGCAGATCCTAGCACTTCCCCATTATTAGCAGTGTTAAACTGCTAGCTTTATTGGAGCTTTATTCCGATAAATCAAGTGAACACTGCTCTGTCATATCCTGAGAACGCCGGTCCGAGCTTACAGCGGTCCGGCATATTCATGAGGGGGTAGTACGAGGAGGAGATGACTGCCGCATGAAGCCTGCCAGTCACCGCCGGCCTATGGCATGGTAGAGTCGGTCCTGGGAAGAAGCAGTCCCTGGGACCGCCCTCTCATGAATATGCCAGACCAGTGTAGGCTCGGTCTGGTGTTCTCAGGGCATGGCAGTGCAGTGTTGGCTAGCTTGATCAGAAGGTTCATTAGTAAGCATCACCTAGAGTGTTTTTTTAGGGGGACAAGTCCTCTTTAAAGTGACCTGTGACAGACAGAAACTGCTTCATATAGAATTGATCACATACATGTCAAATATAAAGTTAAACATTGGCAGTAAAGAACTATAGGGGAGATTTATCAAGGTTGACAATCTCTGTGCCAGTCTTGATGTTCCAGTCACTCAAAAGAAGATGAACTATATTCATTAAAGGGGTTTTCCCACGAAGGAAAGTTAGGCCCCATCAGTGCTGAGACCCCCGCAGATCGCGAAAACGAGGGGTCCGCGGACCTCAGTGAGATTAATGGATCAGAGGACAAGTATGACCGTTCTGCTCCATTAAACTGACACAGCAACGAGGGGTCCGATGTATAGGGCCCAACTTTCCTTTGTGGGAAAACCCCTTTCAGAGGTGTTTGACGCTTAAGGGGGCACTTTCACCACCTTTATACAGCACTAGACTAACAGCCCCCCTCGTGTAGGGTTAAATCTTTAGCCTGAGGCGAGTCACTTGCAGAGCCTGGAGATGGATCGTTGCTTCAGATGCCCCTATCTTGGGCTCTATAGCAGCTAGAGCATCTACTGTCATATTTTCCAAACTATTTCTTTAACTGCTCTTATCTTCGGTTCTGTAGCAGAACCACAATTGTGCAGTGTAAAAGACGAGGTTTTTACAATGAAGCCATGGTTTTAGCTGCAAAGGAACTCAAGATAAAAGCATATGAACATACGCTAGTTCATTTGCATAGGACGTTGAGATTACTTTTTTATAGGCAAAAGAACAACGCCATTAGTTCATATCCCTGTAATGATTTTGGAGCATATCCAGCATCCGAGACTCAAATCTAAATCAGCAGGAAGAAACCCTGTGTCTAAACATGTGACTTCTATTATACACTGCATCTTCCTCTGTCATCAGCCTCCTTTGTGTCCTTACAAATATAGCTCACGACGTCCGCTGCAAACTGCTGTGGAAAATTAGTTGACAAACTTACGGCTATTCCTATAAATAAGACCGTAGAAGAGGCCATGGTTGTCATTTACCAATCTACAAACTAGTGTTGCGTGTCATGCTGCTCTTTAATGGACCACAATTATTATGCTTATGGTAACAATTCCAGTAAATATAGGTTATAAATTCTATGATATCATGATATCACCACCATTGTAAGACAGGCAAATTACAATTCTGATTTACCTTCGAGGTGACATCAATTCCGGTTATAAAGGCCCCAGCTTTATTTTCATAGCGCCTGGAACTGCCCTTAAAAAAAAAAAAAAAAATTTCAAAAATTACTTACAGTAGCCTTCAGATGATTCAATGTACTGTCACAGAGAGCACACTAAATAATACTGCCTAAACCACATCCTTAAAATCTTACCATGCTGCAAGGAAACATTTCCATAAATAGAGCCAAAAGAGCACATGATAAAATATGAAGTAAACCACTAAATAGACCAGGAAGTCTATGTGTGACATCACAGCCTGGATGTAGTAGTTTTTTTTTATTAATCTGCATTGTTTTATTTATATGGATATGTTGGTATATATGGTATGATAGGGATATCAAAATTAGAAGTGATTTGCCATTTGAAACAACTGGAGGACAAATCATCCCAAATATACACACAACAGTACCGAATACACAAGAGAAGCAAAACTGAACAAATGTAAAGAAAAATGCAGGTAAAGTGGATCCCCAGTGCAGCTCCACACGACATTTAGGCATTTAGCAATGGCTTTTGGAGCTTACTTTTGTTCAAAAGGTTTATTTACTTCATAACACAGTCCTATTATAGAATAAGGCACAATTATTCTGCATGGGAAGTTTCTGTACAGCCTTATATTAACTGACTTTACCCCACAGGATACAATATACGGTGGATATGTCCTATCACTGGGAGTAGAGGGTTATATGTGGATAGTATATCCATATATGTGGATGTTGTGTGCACTGGGGGCCACTGCATTAGTAAAAGGTCAGATATGGGTCTCTATAAGAAGATGTCCGTATGCCACCGCTACATTGCGAGAGGGGTCTATACAAGATGGATGTCATTTCCAGAAAGCTGGAGTAAATTGCACCTGAAACTTTTGCGCCACATTTATTAAGGATTCTAAATTTAAGCATAAATTAAGGGAAAGGGGGTGTGGCCTGGACATTGCACCAGAAAAGCGAGAAGAAACCTAGATGAACGAATAGCTATTTAAAGAGGACCCGTCACCTGTAAAAACGGCACTAGGAGCTGCTTACTAAAAAAAAAAAAAAGAAGAAAGGCCGGACTGCGCTGTAACCGGTCCGGCGTATTAATGAGGCAGCAGTCCGAGGCACTGCCTCTCCCCCAGACCACCTCGCCCACTGCATAGGCCGGAGGCGACTGCCGGGCGTCATATTGCAGTCACCACTCCTAGCCTCGATCCCCCCCCGATAAATACGCCGGACCACGCTGGAAGCTTTCTAGAGTACATCACGCAGTGTCTGCTAGCGTTATCGGATAACACTTGCGGTATAACACTGCTGCTACTGTTGTAGCACTAGGAGCTGCTTACTTTAGTGAACAGCTCCTAGTGCCGTTTTTTACAGGTGACAAGTCCTCTTTTACCCCTTAAGGACCAGGCCCTTTTTTGTTTTTGCGTCCTTATTTTTCACTCCCACTCAAACTGTCTGTAATGAAGCTTTATTGATAATCCTTGGTTCCATTAGAGCAAAAAAATTGTGAAACTACAACTGTCACTGGGGCAAAAAAAAGAATTTGTATAGAACTACAAAATTATAAAATATACAGTTCCGACTTGCATACAAATTCAACTTAAGAACAAACCTAGGGACCATATCTTGTATGTAACCCGAGGACTGCCTGTAATCTTTTTTCATGTTTTAAAATGACCTGGTTTTCTAGAAAAATAGCTTTATTATGCAAATGTGCCTCATGGGTCTGCCGATAATTTGTACAAGTCTCCCAGGCAGATTGACACATCTATACAATGCTGACGTCACCAGCTCTCCCTCTGCGCCATCATAGGTTGTAGTGAGATTGCTATGATCGCACAGCCATGTATCCGTGTGTCATTTTGCCGGGGGAGGCATGCATAAATGAATTATCGGTGGAGGCACGAGGCTCTCTGCCTCAGGCTCATTTGCATAGTTAATAAAGCTATCAAGTTATCTGATATCAGAATAATTCACATGTACTTTTATTTTCTCAATTTTCATGGCAAATTATTAGTCAATCTCACAAACAAAATCATTTATAGGATATGCCACATATACATACAGTGATCATCATTATTATTTTCAATGCGTATGTGCTGAAACACTTATCAAGCTGTTGCAAAGCAATGGCTAAAATATGGACACATCCTGCAGAACAGATGAGCTGTGAATTTGAATCTCCACCATGTCCTAAAATCCACACTTTGCCAAATTGTTTTGTCCTTGTGCCATCTGCTGATTCAACAAATGCTTTTCTATGGGCTCATGTAGTTGTCCATGGCGAGCTGTCTCTTCTTCCAACATCCACTTGCAAGTTGATCTCACAGGTGGCACACCATCCACACACAACAGGAACGGAGCAGGAAGCATAACTTCATAAGGGTGGTGTCGCATTTTAGGGTTTTGATTCCGCTTTGTAACGGGGCAGCCCAGATCTGATCGCATATGAGTTTGTATGCAAACGCACGCAAACAGCGCCTGGTAAGAACGCATATGCGATTAGACGTGGGCCACCCCAGTGCGATTTGATTTTGTTACAAAACGGAATCAAAACGCTAAAATGTGACACCATCCTAAAAGAAAAAATGGGTCTGCAGTTCAGTTGTCCAGCTGATACCATTCAAATGCTTTCTAGTCTGTTTTCTGCTTTGAGTTCCCCCCCCCCCCCCCCCCCATTACTTAGTCTCCCTGAAAATGGGTTTACTGTTTTACAGTATGAACTGGGCTGGTATAGGAGGAGCTGCTCTATAATTTGTGGCACGGCTGGGCCCTGGTGCAGGAGATGCACCAGCTATGTGCATGAGCCCATGGAAAGTAATGTTAGCTGCAAAAATAAAATGGCCAGAGAGCAGCCCCATTATATAGGCAGGTGCATGAGGCCTTATTAGGGATAGAAAGGCTAGTTTAACCTGCAGCGTGCTGACCATCCCCTGGTCCCACTGTAAACAAATCTATGGGCTCACAGGGTGGGGGCTGCTTCTACTTCTGCTTATATTGTGCGCAACTAGTTTCCAGCACACATTGCCAAACAGCTGCAGAATTTACCCCAAATCCCAAAGCCATTGCATCCGAAAGCCATGGGGCGCAGCTCACTTACACAAGTTATTAGTGCGCCATGATGCACAGCTATAGGTGACATGCCACTTTCTGCAATATGTGTAAGGGACTTACAAAAAAATACAGTAAACTAGACTCATACCATATTACACAAATTCATGCAGCCTGTGGAAAAGGAACAGTATGTTGTCTGATCTCACACACTGCACAGGAGGGGGATCCTTGTATACTACAGAAATATGATGCAAGGACTCCCTATCAGTTACAATGCAGTATCCCACCATTACTAGCTGCAATGTTGCTAGTAATATTTGACAGTCTCTACATGCAGGTGTAGTTACTGCGGTAGGTACATGTGTGCAGGTCTTTGTTGATGTAGTCGGGCCGCGGCTGCGCTGGATACAATCTCTCATAGACAGTAATGAATGGCCGCACAGATAAGCAGCTCCATGGTGACCTGATAAATACGTACAGCTCCCGTCATCCGTACCCGGTACCGGCTCCCACCCAACAACCTACCGAAACCACCTCCCGAGGAGAACTCTTGTCCGGCGCGGCCTCCACCTCGCCTTCCTCCACTTCCATAGGCTCCGGTTCATTACCGCCTCCAATTCCCGATTTTACCGACACCCTCAGCCCCCGGACCGCCGCCATCTCCTCGGCTACACAATACAGGCGAAACCGACAACCGCGGACAGGCTCCCAGTCTTCCGCCCCGTGGTCATAGAGTGCTAGGTGCTACGGCTAGACGGGACACAGCACATGACCCCCAGGTGAAGGGGCGGCAGCCATCTTGGTGGTGGAGCCGAGCCGGGACGTGGTGAGCGTGCTGCGTCACGTGACCCGCCTGTCACACCTCTGCCCGCTGTGCGGATTGGAGTGTGTGGGCTCAGACTGGAGCAGCAGAGCTGTAGTGTATCACATCAGAATATCAATGCACGTGTTACACTAAGCTTATTATATGTGTCATGAACTGCTATGTCTGCTGGAGAAAAGACGTGATGACCCTGTCACATTGTAGCCCCCTTCTCCCCCTCATATTGTGGCCTCCCAGCTCTCCCTCAAATTATGTCCCCAAGCTCCCCCTCATATTGTGCCCCTCAGCTCCCCCTCATATTATGCCCTTCAGCTCCCCCTCTTATTGTGCCCTCTAGCTTCCTCTGATATTGTGTCCCCCAGCTCCTCCTCATATTGTGCCCTCTAGCTCCTCCTCATATTGTGCCCTCTAGCTCCTCCTCATATTGTGTACCCTAGCTCCCCCTCATTTTGTGTCCCCTTCTCCCTCTCATATTGTATCCTTTTGTGTTCCCCAGCTTCCCCTCATATTTTGTCCCCCAGATCCCTCTTGTACCTCAGCCCCTCCTTGTACTGTGCCCCCCAACTCCCCCTCATATTGTATACCCCAGCTCCTCCTCGTATTGTGTCCCACAGCTCCCTCTTTTGTTTCTCCATGCTTTGGGAGAGTCAGTTGTGCAACACCCTCGCCGATGCAAGGCAGAGGAGTGGTTGCAAATACGTCCCACCATGTAGCTTGCAGCCTGTGTAGGGTCTGACTAGCCCCACAGCATGTCACTACATCACACTACATAGTCCTTATAGGATACAGGGGAACATTGCAGTGGTAGATCCTGCCTGGCAAGGCAGGAGTTAAGTGTTTTGTCTGATGTAATATGTGTCATCCAATCACATGTGTTACACACTGTTTCTGTAAGCTGAGATGTAATTGGAGGAGTAGCCAGCACCTGACCAGTGGGAGTAACAAAACCCCTGGCCAGGAGTGTTCTAGAGACCAGTTCTAGCCAGACCTAGGAGTCTGCAGAAGCAGACTGGAGTAACTCCAGTCTAAACTCTATACAGCTAGCAAACCAAACCAGAGCAGGAAGAGCCTAGCCCCTGCCTGAAGAGGGGAGCTAATAGCTAAGAGTTAGTGAGGAAAGGGGTATCATCCTACCTTTAAGGGTGATATCTGAAGCATCCCAGGAGTAAGCTGAAGCATCCTACTAGGAAACAGCTACCTCCCAGCCTGCCCTCTGCATCCAGGCTGGTGCTCTACATCCTGTGGCTCCCTCCAACTGCATCTCAGCACTCCACCATTTTGTTAAGGCACGTTGCTGCGGTTCCTGTCGGTTCCAATAAAGAACTGTAAGTTGTTTTTGTTCAACCTCTGCCTCCGTCTGGCTATTACGGCTGCCATCATCACAGGCACCCTGTCCACTACACAGAGACTTATACTCTAGACACCAAAGGGTTGCCCCAGGGAGAACCGCTATAGCCGCCTCTCCCTCATCATTTCTTGCCAACACCACCCTGCTGGAGACCTGCCAGGCTGTAGGACAGCCCTCCGGTTCCCCATACCAAGCACCGTGACACTAGCGTGCCTAGGCCGCGACCGCCAGCCACTCAGGTACTGCGGGCCCCGGCTGACTCCAGGCCCCGAGAAAAGTCTAGGCCCCGGTGGGGGATGTTGCAGTTGCAGTCTCTGGATATACTGTTTATTTGATGTATTTATACATGCAGAGCCCACTGGTGCGCTGGTAAAAAGCCAAACACGTTTTAGCTCTGCCCCCTTCTGGGTGATGGCCATGCCCCCTGTGAAGGAAACCGTGACGTGACTCCTGAGGGGTACGCAAGGTCAATTAATTATCCTTTTCTAGACACTCCCACAATGCACGAGTTCTGAGAGGCACAGGAAGTCATTTTTATTTGTCCACACAATCTCCAGATATGGCACAACAATAAAACACAACCCTGGGGGCGCGTTCACACGTTGCGTTTTGACCTGCGTTTTCATTGCGTTTGAAACGCATATACAACAGCTGAGGAGAGGTGATTTGCCTAATTACATCACTGTTAACATTTCCGTTTACAAAACGCATCGTAAACGTGATGTTGATGCACGCGTTAACATTGCATTTACAAACGTAGACGGTAATGTAATTAGGCAAATTACCTCTCATCAGCTGTTGTATATGCGTTTCAAACGCAATGAAACGCAACCAAAACGCAACGTGTGAACGCGCCCTTATTATCAAACCAATAATCTGCCACCAGTTCTCCTTTGATATAACAATTGCGGTCCGTAGCGGGATTATATAGGGCGAGGAACCAACCCGGTATCATGTATGTAACCGAGACTCGGACATGGGGATTTGTGGATCGAGATAAAAGAGCAACACAGGTTAAATTTCATATTTATTTGCCTTAAGGGCACACTAGACAAACATTACACACAATAAATATTTAAAGATATATATATACAGTTAACAGAATGTGCCCCTGAAAAACCAGGGACAAATCAGGACTCTTGAAAAGCTGGGTACATTTTTCACAGTAAATCATGGGAAACTATTGCTAACCTGTGGACGATGTCATGTCCATGGAAGAGCTGGAGACCAGATACTATCTGTGTAGAATCTGATGGAGAGAACAGAACATAGAGTCTCTAACTACAAATTCTTCTCTAGAAATCCCCTAATATCATCTTATTATAAGAAAATCTGTCAGCACGAAGAGGCGCAGTGTATAGCAGTGTCAGACAATCCAACGGATTTGGACAACGCACTGGATTTAACATCTCAAATTGTGTCGCAAGACACTCACATACACCAGGAAGAAGAAGGTGAACTCCGGCAGACCTCAGCGGGGAAGTGACACATGCAGGATCACGGGCGCACGATCTTGTTGAATCACGCCGGACTTTATCTTCGTTGGACCGTCCGGATCGGGGATCGCGGCAGGAACGGGTAAGTAAATGTGCCCCAGTATATTTTATGTACTTATATCAGACTACTGATTACTCTCTCCTATCCCTCATCATGAAACTTTTTGCCAACAGCCACCACTAGGAGGAGCAAGGAGAATTTAATACATCTCTTATACAAGATAGACCTCAATACAAGATAAAAAAAAAAAAATAATCCAGCTCCCCCTAGTGATGACCGCAGGAAAATGCAGCTATCAATGTCAGGTGAAGAAGACAAGTTAAAAACATGGAATGCAAATTGCAGATCTGGGTTAACAGCATCTGTATTTTCCTAAATAGTGGTTCCTGTGTTTTCTCCATACACATATCCCTAAATTGCAGAGTCCGTATTCACTACATCTACTACTACGTATTGTAGAGTCCGCATTCACTACATCTGTGTTTTCCTAATTAGCAGAACCTATTAACCTTATTAAAGAGAACTAATCTCAATAGACGCATTACCAGATATCTGGTAATAATTCGGGATCTTCTTTGTGTGGCCCAGACATTCCAAAAGGCAACTCTGTATATATATTTACAGGCAGTCCTTGTGTTACGTACAAGATAGGTTCTTAAGCTAATATTTTAGTCGGAGCAGTTATATTTTATAATTGTAGCTCCAGACAAAATTTTTTGGCCCTGTGACAATTGGATTTTCAAATTTTTTTCTTTTCATCGGAACAATTATCGATAAAACATTATTAGAGACACATTACAGCTGATCCTTTCAGGACTAATGTAAAGCTTCCAGAGAGCTTTACCAAAGGTCACAGTGGGCAGAGAGGTACGTCTGTAACTATGAGTTGTCTGTAAGTCGGTGTCCTTAGGTCAGGGTCTGCATGTAAAGAAAGTGCATTAAATGTTACTGTGGCTGTAGCTGACTAGTATTGTGTCAGTGATAAAGGTTAATTGTAGCATTGCAAGGATGAAGCTGAGATGTGGTTTTTAAAGAGGATCTGTCCCCCAAAATTTCGGTAAACAGCTCCTAGTGCTTGAACAAACGCTGCAATGTTAGAGTGATAGCGTTACCGGAAACATCCGGTAACACTATCAAACACTGCAGCGGGGTACAATGTAATTATCGGACCGCTCACAAAGCAGTCCAATGTATTCATGAGGGGGCGGTCCGAGGCGCTTCCACTTCCCCGGACCGCCCTGCTTGCTCCATAGGCCGGTAGTAACTGCCGCACGTCAGGCGTCAGTCACCGCCCCTAGTCATGCCCCAACCCCGCCCCCTCATGAATACGTCGGACAGCTTTGCGAGCTGTCTGACAATTACACTGTAACCCGCTGCAGTGTTAGAGGTTTCCGGTAACGCTATCACTCTAACACTGATGCTGAGATGGTGCAGTACAGCCATGAAGATGAGCTGCAAAGAAGTTTAGCTGTGGCTTTGTAGTGATGAAG